>KK116783.1:403267-514865 GCA_000611955.2 Stegodyphus mimosarum
ATATATATATATGTATAAAATATATATATATATAATATTCAGCAAGATTTTATATATATATAAGCATGTAAAACACTCTTCAGGAGATACATAACAATACTAACCAAGTGTATATGGAAGACCAAAGCTTTTCCGTAGTTCAATACAATTTCTGAATTAAGTTGCAGGTTACTCAGTGTTCATCATTCGTGATTATGCTGAGTCACATGTACATATTCTGCACAGATGAGATGATACTAGATGATACATGCAAGTTTTGCACAGAGAAATGTCTTGTTTAGTGACCCTGACAAATGTCATGTCCTAGGGCTGGTACTAAATCCAAGATCTTGAAAATTTTGTAGTTGCTGCTCGATTTGTAACCAGGATACTTTTGTATGCAGCAGTGTTGTTTAGGTTGCTTGGTGGTATAGAGATATATAAATCGTAGCTACAGAGAGATGGTAAGAGGACCTGTACATGTAATGGTCAAGGTTGCTCTCTTGGCTGCAAACACAGACATTAGTATTAGTGACACCATACCTTTTCAAATAAGTTGGAGGAAAAGGACCATGGCTGATGATAAAAAGATCCAGGTTAATGGACATTTATATGACAACTGTTTTGTAAATTGTTAGTCTGAATGAACAATATATCTCCAGACATTCAAAAACTGATTAAGGAAAAAGATGCCAAGTGTCAGAAAAGAAACAATAGGTATCAATTTACAACCAGAATTTCCTAATGTTCCTTCTCTTTGTAAGGAACTATAGTATTCAGCAAGATTTTATATATTTACTCATTTTTTCAATACATCATTAAGCATGATAGTTTTTTTTTTCTTTTGGCTCACACTATTGTGCACTGAAGATTATTTGACCCATTTGAGGCTCTGACTTTGACGCATAGGGTGGTGCAAATAAAAGTGGCCTGAAGAACAGGGTTCCAGGTTACAAAGAAACACAGCAAAGGAAAGTAAATAAGAGTGGCCTGGCCAATTGGATACGATTGGACGTGAATGTATGTGTATAACCACACCACGTGATGCACATGCCACATTATCCAAACTGGTTCAGAGCGTACTGCAGGCTGTGTCAGTGTGAGTTGAGCAGTGCAAAAAAAAAAAAAAAATCTTAAGAGAGCAGAAAAACTTTGGGCGGAATCAAAAAAATTGTTTAAATAGTTTTTATCTGTAACAAAATAACACGGGTGACTTCTTGACGTCACTTTTAACCTATGCTAAATAAAAGCTGGAAAGCAATCTCTAACACATATATATTTCTGTATCAATTAACATATTTCAAAATAAACTTTGACATATTAATATAATTCATTGAGGTTACTTCTTTAATGCCTAAGGTAGGTAAAATTAAACAAAAATCAAATTTATTTTGCCATTGGTTTTATTAAAAATTGTTAGATTGTAAGGGATGTTGCACTTTTCTCAAAACCGGTAGTGTTTTTATTTTGAGGGTTTTTTTTTGGCTTGCAGAATCATAGCTAAGTTTTGCCTAATTTTGTATTTGACACTGGCATTTGCCCCTTCCATGTATGAATGATGTTATTTATTTATTTTAAAAAATTTTTTATGTGTTCTGAAAAAAACTTCTTACTATTTGATTAAAAACTTTCTGCTGGAGATAGTCTTTAAGAAATGATTGATTGGAATGGAAATACAATGAATTTTATATCTGTAATATGCTATAACTACAAAGATATGAGTGAAATTAAAATGTAACAATGCTGAAAAATAACATAATATTAGCAAATATCATAGTATTTTTCAGCTTTTTATATTTTAATTTTGTTTGTACCAGTTGATATTCAAGTCCAAAAAAAAAGGAATGCATAGGAAAAGAGCTGTATATGAATAAAGAAAATCTCAACAGTGAAAGGAGAAAGAATTGCTTTCAAATATACTATGGATTTTTGCTGACAATTGAAAATTTTACTGGTTTGCATGCAGATCTACGCTTACACCTCAAATCTAATTTAACGATGACAATTTCTACTTAAATGTGTGACAAGGATTCCCTTTTCAGCTTTCTGCTATCTATGTATTTGTTCCAGGTCCACAAACTCCATACTAAACTGATATCTTGACTGTAACTTTTGCGCTCAACTTAGGCACCATATTTCACCTTTAAAAAAAAAAAAGAGGGGGTACATATCAAACAAAATCTCTAGGTACTAAGTGCGTAATGCCTTAATTTCAATTACATTATTTAGCAATTAAGAATATTAATTTAAGAATATGCAGAGGCTTAACAATTACCCTATATATGATAAAACATCATGCATAATGTATTTTAATGTTTCACTGTATATTATATCAGAAAATTTGTTAATAGATTATTCTCTTTTTTTGATGTCTTGTGTGGAGATTTATTTTGAAATCAGTTTTTTTTAAAGAGTTCTCTTTAACTGTTTTTAATAATAAATTTATATTATCTGTTCTGAAAATTAATATTGAAAATTTTTAAAAAATGTATTTTTATTTTTGTAAAGCATTCTGGGAACAGTGGAATACCTATAGGAGGTGCTGTTGCTGGCGGAGCAGCTGCATTAGCTGGTGCTTATATGCTTAGTAAGAGTCCTGTGAGTATTAACAACTTGTAGAATCGTATTGATTTGATAATTTTTGTTAAAAGTATAAAATATCTATCCACTATTCAAATCAAGGGATCAACAAATCAGTTAATTTTTTTAAAAAACTGTTACAAATTACTTTTTAAACTAAATAATATAAGTATCATCACTTTCTTTTAATTATTCTATTTTTCTATCTTGAAAAGTGTCAGTATATTACCAAAGTTTTTAGGTGAGCCTGAAAAACTTTTTCCCTTTAAATATTTCTGTTGTACTAAGCATAAATGATGTTTACTTTCATTTCAAAGAATCTCATGAATGTGAGTAGTACAGTAATTTAATTTCTGAAGAATGGGGTTACAGTAAAAACATAAAAAATGAAAATTAGTCATGAACAAACTGCTGGTAACTATCACAATATTATTTCTTTAAAAGAAACCTACATTCCAATATGAATACTAAAAAAAAAGTAAGACGGAAATATAATTCCAATAAGAATAATAACTAATATTAACCTACCTAATAGATATCGAGTCGATATCTGATGGTAATTGAGTTGGACATATCGTACCTGTGGGACGTATCTGGTTCATTAACCTTGTAAAGCTCTAGAGGCACCTGACTTGAATGAATCTTGATTGCAGTTCTCAAGAGGAACAAAGGTGAAAGGGGTGAACAAAAGACCTGGATTTAAAAAGATTGAATACATCAGAGGTAGATAAGGCTACTGTGGTGAGAATGTGAATAATAGAAGTAAGGTGAAATTACATGTTTGCAAAGTTTCTTTAGTGTGAGAACACCTGCCACATCTGGGTAGCTTAGTGAAGAAGCTGCACAAAATGTGTTTCATATAATAAATGCAAGAAAGAATAAAATGGATAAAATGGTAATATAAAAGTGCAAGTACAAATTAGATACAATTGTCTTAAAATTTTGAGTGCTAAAAAACTGAGGGTAAAATGCATGAGGAAATATGCCTTTATTTAGAAATTCTTATTTGAGGTTGAAAACAGAGCTGTTATGACTGTGCAGTAGTCGATCTTTCATTTATTTCCATAATTATAGATCTTAAAAAAATGAGCTGTTTTAAAAATAGTATTATACTATTAGTAATATTTGTAAATACTATTAGTAATATTTGGCAGCAATTTTTTTTTATATTTATACTGTGCTCATGTCCAGAATCATTTTCACATTTATGAAACATGAATTTCTTAGAAAGTATGAAATATAATTTTACAAATTTGGGTGGCAGGATACATAACATTATAATACATAAATACAAAGGAAAAAGTTTAAGTCACTGCATGTAATATAAAACTCTTAATATGAAAAAATGAAAATGGTAGTATTATGTTACAAAGAGAGTTTAAAGAAAAACTCAGAAAAAAATTAGATCATCTGAATTTAATATGGAATGGGATCTCCCCTCTTGTACCTATGTATCACAATGCATTTTCATGCTAGCAATAGCATTAACCACATTTTGGGGAATTAAATGCAGTAGTCTTCAGGACATTTACTTCTCTAGGAGTAGGGTGTCTCCTGCTTTTCTGAGATAGTTCCACAGGCCATAAGGTCAAGAAATTTTTCTGATGGTGGTATTCAATCAGTTTCTTTACTTTCAAAGAATTTGTCAACGAGATTTGAGATGGAGATGAGCATTATTGTCTGTAAGTGAAAAGTTGTACACATCTCTGAAAAGTCTTACATAAAATTCTAAGACCTCATCCTAATAGCTGTGGCTGGTCTCAGATCCACTATTGAAAATGTATAGAGGTTTATATCCATCGATCATTATTCCCCTCCATACTATCAACACCTGCATTACTGAAACAGTCACATTCTATAATGTTCATTGGAAATTTTCATATTTTTAGAATCAGATGTTAAACTAAACTTTGAATCATCAGTAAGGAAAGCGTGGGACCATTGGTGTTCATTACAGTTCTGATATTCTTTGCACCAATTAAATCAATTCCTCTTTTGTTATGAAGAACAGTGAGACATATTTCTTTGGCTGTTGAGCATAAAGACTTCTTTAAGCCTTCTGCATACTTGTCAATCTACATAGTAAAAAATAAGGAGATTTTTTAAAGAATTCAGGAGAATTTTCTCAGTGACAAAAATTTTTTTCAATGATAAAAATACATAGAAAGAAATATAGAAGAATAGAAATTTTTTTCACAAATAATTAATTTTAAATAGTAACTAATTAATGTCTGAAAGTTCACTTACTAATTCTTAAATGCAAGCAGTTCCATTGTTTGAGGATTCTAGATAAGCATTTTTCTGAAGATAACCAGCATGTACACACATATTTCAAGCATTTTCTTATTTGAATATTATGCAGTTGTTAGAACTATTTAAATTTTTACTTTTAGAACTCCTTTCAACGTAATAAATTTAAAAAAATGTGTTCATCCATACTTATTGGTAAAGGAGCTGCCTCTTTTTCAGTTGCTAAATTTAAGAAGGACAGGTATGGACACCTCATAATTTGCAAATCTGAATTTTCTTTCTTTCTTTAAAAAAAAAAAAAAAAAAAAAAAAAAAAAAAAAAACCATCAACACCAGTCTTCAAACTGCCATTACTGGTGCATTGTTGACACTAAGTATCCAAGGGAATTGCATTTTATTTTTTTAATAATTAGCTGTATATTAAAGCCTGTTGTATCTCTTTCTAAAGTGGGGACAGAAAATAAACTACACTCAATTTCTGAAAACTCTGGATTAAAAAAAGAAACAACAACTGTTTGCATCAGTATGAGTTTAGGTTCAGTTTTGCATCAGTATTTCATCCATAGAGAGGCAGAATGGAGCTGTTTTATTGTAATCAGTAACTGGAAATTTACTTTTCGTACCCATTTCTTGAATAATTACAGCCGGTTTTGTCATTGTACTTGAGTATTTCATAGCAATGTCTTGGTCAGGAAACATTTTTCTAAATAAAGCTGTAGCTTGATCCAATGAATTCAGTTGCAGGTTGTGCACCAGTAAAAAGGCAGAGAACAGGCATTTTGCTCTAACAGCATTTTGGTCCTTTGTTTCCATAGAAGAATTTAGTTTTCATTTTTTTTCCAATGCAACTGATATTGTTTTTGTGTTTTTAGTTTTTGCATGTGTTTAAAACATTGGCTCCATCCACTGTACAAAATCAAGAAATTGCAGTGACAAACAGTGAATACCGCAAATGTATTATATTTCTTTGATGAAATAATAGAAAAAAAAAAGTCGCCTGTGAATGACTTTTGAAAAGTACATGAATATTTTACTTTTTTTTTTTTTTTGCAAAATCGCACTTTTTAAAGTATTTCTTGAAAGCATATAAAACTCACAGCGCTCAGCAGCGTAACGAACGAAGTAACAACCTTGATCTTGCTTTATACTCATTGACTCACAGCAGTGTTTGATGCCCGTTGGAAAACTGGAATACAACATTTTTGGATATATGTACTCTCACATGCAAAGCAGAAGTGCACCATAATGTCTCACTGATGAAACAACTTTGTTTTTTGTATGTAATCTAGAGAAAACCCATGCACTTTCAGACTCCAAAAATCACACCTTTGAGTGCATAAAAACCATGAGAAAGTTTAGGAATAAGAGAAAGTGGAGAGATATGTTGTAAATCAGGTTGATGGAAGTACGGTCGGAAATCGGAGTCCCCGCCTAAATCAGGAGAGTTGCCAACTCTCCTGATCTCTGCTTCTGTATACAATTGACCATGATACAACAATTCCTGTGGTGGCTTCAAACTCTGAACTTAAAAGAAGCAGAGCAGTAGACTTTCTGTTACAATGGGCAGTTATTGCTGGATATTTATCTTTAGAAACAGTTATTGTTCATTTACAATCTTGGTCCAGGCCTCCTTACAGCAGCTGCAGAATTCTAAAATTGTTTCCATAGTGTAGAGTATGTCTACCTTGAACTATTCACATATTGCTTCTGTAATTGTGTACCGTGCTTCTAAACGCCTAAAGATTCATTACTTCATGGATTCTTCCAGATGATACTTCGGAGTCATAACCAACCTTACATATTGAAATCAAATGCTGTATTGCAGAAATTCCTTCAGATATTCACTTTGCACAAAACACTGGATTTTCCATCAGATGATGTACTGCTTTGATTTGCATATCAGAAACCATTTGATCATGTTTCCTTCGATAATGTTAATTAAACATGTCTTTCATCCATTCCCTGCAAAACTGAATTACGTTGATTGGATATTTCATGGAATAGTATTATTTTTAGGTGTGTAGGAATAAGTTTGGACATGAACAAATTTAAGTATTATTGATGAAAGAATTCAGTTGTCGTATGTTATGGATCTGTGCTACAGAATTTCTCTAAACTTTCACTTGTACGAGAAACAAAACTGTAATTAATAATAATCTTTTTTGTGACAACATATAGTAAATAGAAATCATTGTGTTATTTTCTTTTAAATTTTATTTAAATAGTAATATATTTTTATGGTACCTAATGTTGAATGATGTGGATACATTTATTTGCATAAAAACAGAGCAGGATTCACATTCATGCAGCCTTAAGTAAGGATAGTTATTTCCAGTCTTTAAAGAGAAAAGATTTATTGTAAAAATATGTATTATATTTTTAAGATTAATATAAAGCTAACTGAGTCAAATTGGATGAAAATAATAGAAATTATAATAAATTACTAAAATAATGTAATTTACTCCTAACTTCCTCAGTGCATAATAGAAACGAGAGAAAATTTAATGAAGAATGCCATCTCTAGTTGCCAATCTGATGACACTGTGGTGCATGTCACTTTTGTTGGCATCTGTTATTAGACCTGGCCAGTGTGATGGCATCCTCTGTGATTGGTATGGTGAAGCCATTACTCCTGATTTAGTTTGAGTTAGTTATTTAAAAGGTGATGTTCGCCAGTAGAGGGCACATGTGAATTTCATGTTCATCTGAACTTCTGCAATTGATAAGGATAGAACCAAGGATTATTTTATCTTGAGTCAGCATTTTACTATTCATTCTAAAACAGCTGTTATGAAGAGAGGAATGAATAACCGGATCTTTTATAGGCATTGCTTGCAGCCCAGTTGTGCAATAGTGTATAGTGAATGTTAGCTAAACTTTATAATGATAGCCTAGAATTTGAAGGTTTTTGGATATTGCAAATTAAAGGTAATATTTTAAAATTAGTAGAATTTGTGGAGAAGTGGTGATAAATAAAGATGATGCATCACAGAAGTTTTTCATTCTGATAATAATGTCATAATCATCAATTGGTGGATGGCAAAATCTGTAATATGGTTCTAAATCCTGAAAATATTACTACTATTACTGAAGAAAATGACACAGAGGTTATTGAGAATGAAAAAATTTTGATTGACAATTTAGTGGGAATTCCTGACGTTGCAATTGCAGGACTTGAACAATGGGACTTTGTAATTGAACAAGAAGTTATGTGTAACTATAGAATTAAAAAAAAAAGAGTACTGCCACAAAAAATGAAGCAACTTAAACAGCTAACATAGAAAGGTATGTTTAATGAAGCAAGTAAATAAATATTGAGCTTTTTTTGTAAATTTTGATTCCCTTAAGGTCAAATGCTTCATTATTTCAAAAACCATTATTTTATGTTTTTAATTTTATAATTTCTGCTTGCCATCTAATTAGATTTAAACTGTTGATCTAATATTTCTAAAAATCCAAAATCTGTGAAATCTCGATGAATCTGGATCTCAAACTTTGTACCGAACTAATAGATTGATTGATGTCTGAATATTTGTTAATTCAAATGTTGACTATTTCAAGCGTGATAATAGCAATCTTACATATATCATGAAGGCTATAAAATGTATCTTTGCTGAACTATCATCATGTATTTTACTTAATCCATTAACCTCTAAAACTATAAACAAGGATTTTTTCCTTGCATAAATAGTAATAAGTATTAAATTAAGTATTTATAACATAAATTTGAACTGAAAATAGTAAAAAAAAACTCTTATCTGTAAAAAATTGAGTATTGCATTTGTGCAGCATTGTTAGAATAAGAATATGGATGTTCAGTGTGATTGTACTCATGCGGAGTTTTCTTTGAGTGAAAAACTGGATTACTTTTTAGCTGCATAATGTTTTATAATCTACAAATCACTTTACTTGTAATTAATTTAGTATTAAAATTTATGATATATTTCTTTTATGAATGCAGATTATTTTCAGTTGAAAGATTCAAGCATGAAAAGCTACACTACAATCATTATGTAAAGCTACATTATATACTTTTCATCTATAAATGTATTCTTTACAATGAAGTCTTCTGTTATTGCTGAACTTTACAATAAAATGTCCACCATCTTCGTGCATTGGCTTTTCAATGCTGAATTTATTAGGTCTTTCTGTTGCTGATCTGTTTCTGGCTAACTCTTAATGGAAGTTTGCGAAGGGAATAATGTAATCTCGCATCTAAATCTAAAAGAGACTTTTTATCTCTAGTAGTAGAAAGTTGTGATATTTTCCATGCATTTGTCATAAATAATCAATGTAAGTAGTAAATATTGACCACTACCATTTTTTGCCTTGAACTGTGATCCTGTAATTGACTGCTAAATTGTTGCATAAATTGACTCTTCCCATTTTGACATTGCCCATTTTGGTTCAATAAAATGATGTTGAGATACAAAAACCTTTTTCCTTTGCATTCTTGAATAATGGGAAACACTTTTTATGGGCTGAATTTTTCCAAATGTTGAACCAACAGTTACAACCTAATTGTTGTTCCATTGAACAAAAATTACTTTGTTTTGCTCTTCATACTAGAAATCATAATAACTTATCTTTCTTCCAAACACATTTCACTGTTTCTTAGTAGGCACATTTGTATGCAGTTTTCTTGAATTGTTCCTGTAATACTAATACTTTATTTTTTTTTAGATGACAGAGAAAATGAAATGATGTAAAAAAGTTATTAAAGTAAATAGGGTGATTGACTGGGATTTCAACAGTATTGAGCAAATTTATCATAATCTGATAATTTTGGAGCTATCGACTTACCTAAATAAATATCAAAGTGAAACACAAATATGTCAGTTAACTCCAGAGTCCATGCTTTGAAATCCAAATTTTATAGGTTTGCCTTTTAAAAACATCTTTGCCAAGTATTTACCTTGATAAGGAATCATTTGCTTGTTAGTGTTCAAATCTTGGAAAAATTACAGTATGTATTAGTGTTTTCAGTTGGACTGTTGTCAGTTAAATTCTGCTTCATATTCCTGTACTGCACACATGACATTGATTCTTGTACAATAGGAGCAGTAATGTCCTTATCAAGAGACCATTGCATTTCTTCTTGGGTTAAAGAATGATATGCTGTAAGCAATAATATTCTGATAAATCTTCTCATATAGGCTTCAGATGCAATAAATTCTGCACAATTGTTTTTGCTGATCGTATATATTTGTCTGTTGAACAAGAAGAGAGTAAATGTCTGGACTAAAAAAAGGTCAAAAGTCCCTCCACTAGTTTTACATTATATTTCATCTTTTATAGTTTGTATTCCATCTTTTCCTTCATTTTTTGCCTGAGACATAACTAATGGGTTCTTTTTTATCCATTTCAGGTTTTCCGTTTTCTGTTTTTCAAACTTTTTGTATTACTATTATTCATTTGGTAAAATATCATTATCATTATTCAAAACGTTATCATTCACTTCTTCTTGATCACTAACTGCAGCAATTCATTCTGGTTATCATCGTGATTATAATTATCATCTGTTTCTTCATCAGAAAATTTTTGAAGGCCTTCTTTTAATGTAAGGTACCTTGATCTAGGCCTCCCCCCACTCTTCAGGGTGTGGAGATGTTCATTTTCGGATAACCTTCCCTTGCCACTTGTCCAATGACCTTCGCACCTCGCAACTATGGGGTTTCATAAATTCCCTTTCATTTTCTCTCAACAGTGGAATGTTAGCTTGAGGCAAAAACTTTCAGTTGTGTTTCACATTAACTTGCTGTCTAGAATTCTACGCAAGTAACCTAACCATACTGATATGCATATGCATATGGTATATACATATGCAAATGAGGTACGTGTGTATATGCAACACAAACGTGAATATGTAACATGTATGTATGCTAATTGTGTACGTATATGCAAACAGATATTATATGCACGTGGGGGTAAATGCATACACATGTGTGTATGTGTAAGCACCATGTATCTATGATAACTGTGTATATATATATAGCTATAAAATAATATATATATATAGCTATAAAAAGAAGTAAAAATCTAATTAAAAATTCAAAGGACTAATCTAGTCTAAAGTAGGGCTGTTGGTTGCTGATTTTTATGAATTAAAGCAGAAAATTAAACTAAGTCCAATATTAAGCCATTAAAAATTATGAAGAAACCTATCTCTAATCCAAATACATTTGATAAATGGGAAACATTTAAATTGTAAATAGTAACATGTAAAAAATACAAAAACGTATATATAGATGTATCCATATATGTACATATTTGAAAATCACAGATTTAAATTAAAATATTATAATAATTTATATTTTTTTCACATTGGGCATGGAAGTTTTATTCTAAAATATGAAAGAGACAAAACATGGTAATGTTCCAATTATTGATGATTTTATGGAAAGAGATTAATTTCCCATATAAAGTCAGGATCTTTCCATGAGATTAGCAATAATTAATCTTTGCATTCTATTTTTCTTTTATTTTTAATGTTTGAGTTCTATTAAATAAATTTAATATATTTTCCACATTTTGCTTTTGACAGTTTTGCAGCATTTGCTAAGATCTAAATTTGAAAAAAATCTCCCATTAAGTTAGTATTTACTCTGTGTTTCCTAGGAGATAATCAAAATGAATATTAATAATTAAAATATAGATACATATATATCATTTTGCTTCAAATTCTTTCTTATGAAAAATTGTACCCATATTGCTAACAGTCAGGTCATAACCTTTGGTCAACTGAATATCACCTAATGGTATATCAGTAACACACTAGTGGTAATCAGTAAATACAGCATATCAGATATACACTGGTGGTTCTCAAAGGTTGTGTTCTCTGCTGCAGCTAAATAAAGCTTCAGTTTTTCCCCTTTACACACACACTTATAATGATATATGGTCAGCTTCACACAGAAAGTCCTGAATGAGGCCCACCAGCAGCTGAGTGATAAAAGCCATTGAACACTTGGAGTTCAGTGCGGGATTTGAATCCCGACAAACAGGCCAGTTGCACGAGCGTTTTTCTGGATTTACCTGGTGTAATGTGGGTACGAGCCACTTCCTCTTAAAACGTCATCCAAGACGTGTCCCTCTCTTTCCGTGTAGTGCCTAATAGTGGAGCACATAATAAATAAATAATATTAATTATAGTCCTTAACGATGTTATTTGCCCATATAGGCAAACAGTGCTAGCATAATTTTGCATAATCACACAGTCTTAATTTGTTTATTCTACCTAATTTTATCTATATTGTCTAATTTTTCAGCATAACTTCTTTTTTTTTTTTAATTAAGAATAAAATTGTCATCACTGAAGTAATAACGAGAAATACTATTTTAATAACATTTGTATTCTCAGCATTTCTCACATTCCTGTGCATAATGAAAATACAAGCTAAATTCATGTAGAAGGGACCTCCATAACAGCATTTATATTTTTACAGGTTACGTATCTGTATGTAATAATTCCAGTCTTTATACACATATATAAATAAAAGTCGGAATATTTGGATTATGACAAAGGCACAGAGGGCTCTGCCTAAGGGAGAAGAGGTTTTGTAGAGGACTTTTTAAGGGAAATTGGTTGGTATTCATGTTATGCATGATGCCACATGCAACCAGCTAGTTCACCGAAATGTGAACCGAACCTAGCTATCAGTGTTCATCGATTTTGCCGCTCAACCTCTGGTGGGTCTACATAAATAAATAAAGTTAATGAATCCACTTGAAATTTTTTTATATTAATATTAATTTCACCAATTTTTCATTGTCATCATAAATGTATTTATTCTTTATATTTCCCATTTTTATTGTAACTTTTGTACTTAACATTGCTATCTGAAACATGCAAAATGCAAAGAATACAGTGAAAATATAATCAATAAAACTTTCTTTCTTTTTTTTTCTTTTTTTGCGTATTTTTAGCTTTAAGCAGTGTTGTTGTTTCAACTTTTTTTTTGGGCCTATTTGCTTGATTACAAAAGTTATTATTGTATGACTCTACAAATTTATACATAAATTAAACTAACAAGTGTTTATTCTGCAAATTCGAAAATTAAAAAAAAATTATTAAAAATTCATAAAAATAAGATTTTATGGAAATATAGTTTTGAAAATATGTTACATAATCAATATACATTTTAAATCAACAAAAATTAAGTTAAAAAGCTTCAGCTTAAAGCAAATCATCTTTCTGGAATGTTGCCTCTATAACACCTTTTTTCCCCTAGACTAAACTCTGATTTTATTCAGTTTTAGATGTGAAAATTTTCCTTTGAAAGCTATGTTATTATAATAGTAACATTATTTTCTTCCAGATTAATTTTAATTGCATACAACATTACCTTAATGACACTTAGTGTAATAGCTTTATTCACAATACTTACCTAAAAGATTTTTTTACAGTATAATAAATGGAATTTAAAATATAACATTTGTGATTTCTTAACAGTAGATTTTAAAAATTATTTTCAGAATTTTTGGTTTGATATAGGGATTTCCGGCTCTCTTCTTTCATTGACCCCTTTTAAAAGAATGGTTTTCTTTATCCACCCCCTTTCCTTTTTCGGTACTTCCTTATTATAGCAGTCCCCAAGATTGAATCATTAATCAACCAAAATATCTTGCCACATGTTACATCTCCGTTGATTACCGATTAAATTTTGGAGGCTGCTGTAATGAGGAAGCAGCTATTTTTCTTTATAATATACAGCATGCAACAGAATCATAATAAAAATAATTGCACATAAATAACATAAAAATAAAAATTAGACTTAAGTGTAGGAACAAAAGTTTTGAAAAAATAGTTTATTAGATTTATGTTTTGTTATTTTTTGTATTATTATTATTATTTATTCTACAAACATAAACAAGTTTTTAGAAACAAAATCATGTGTTTTGTGTGTATGAAATTTACTTATTCTAGATTAACAAATTATATGGCTCAAACTGACTTTCAAGAATTAAAAATAAAATTGCAAATATTAATATTAATAAAAATAAAAAAATAATATTGCACTTCCATATGAAAAATATTTTACAGATATATGATGTTTAGTTTAAAATTTATGTGATTTTTGTGAGATCTCTCCCTTTTCTTTTGCTCCTGAAGAAAAGGAACATGAAGCCACATAAATTTATTTATTTTTTACTCGTAATGAAGAGGAATGTTTGTGTGATGGTCTTCAAAATTGAGAATTCTATTTAAAGTCTGTGGCAGTGTATTCTCTATATCCTTTTTTCCATAATAATAATAAAAAAAAAACTGTATTTACTTAATATTTATCAATGTTACAAGCAGACATGGATGCAGCATTGCATTCTGTTAGACTGTGATAGAGTTTTGTTCAAACTCTACAGTAAACTAAAATTACTTTTTTGCCTAATTTTTTTTAGTTCATATTGCTCAATATTTTTTAATATTTAGCATTGTTAGATGCAGGCATGGGTAATGCCTTGTATCCTGTCGGGTTCTTTATCTATTTGTATTTTGCTGACTTAAAATTTGCTATTGAGAGAAAAAGGCAGCTTCAGATGACTAATATTTGGAAGTTCTGACTATGATCTACAGATTTGTGTACTAAATTATCATGCTGAAATGGCAGATTTCTGTCTATATAAATGCATGATGCAAATGTATGAAATTGAATAAAAATTATGATTACTTTAGTGTCCTCTGGCCAGTGATGTTTACAGTTGTATCAGGAATGTACTAATGTGTGTTCAGTGAAAACATTCCATGCAGCAGTTGCACCATGTATGTTGGGAACTAGCCTATGTTGGCATGTTAAGTGTACCTTATTTTAGAATTTTTATATTCTCATAATTTTTTACCTGCTTAAACACTGTTGCAATTTTTCTTCATTGTGTCATACATGGTCTTAATCCTGATGACAATATATATATGAACTCAGGTAAAATGCAGAGAATTGTACTGTGAGGCCTATGAAATTATAGCTGTGCAGATCATAGAGTTTTCTAACTTATGGACGAATAGAATGTAACATTGCATTTATTTTTTGCTATCTCTGAGAGTGTGCTGATCAGCTATTAAAATATGTGTTAAATGATGCTTACCATTATTATTAAAATTGCTCTTCATATTTTACATAAAACACATGAATTTTTTTCTCTGTTTTATGTAATTATTTAATGGCTATGCAATTTTTCATTCTTTATTTTTTAATTTTGGCAATGAACAATATATAAGGACTTCCAATTAAAAATATTGTGTTTTAATGTTGATAAGGACTTCCAAATAATGATAATATTGTGTTTTAATGTTGATAACGACTTCCAACTAATGATAATATTTTGTGTTAATGTTGATAAGGACTTCCAACTAATGATAGTATTGTGTTTTAATGTTGCATTTGGCTTTTGTATATGGTAAAGGAAGTTATTAAATATTATTCATAAATAACCAAAAGAAAAATTATTGACATCATTTTATCAGTTTAATTAATTAATTTTGTATTGTTTCAGATGGGAAAAATTCTAAAGCCTAAAAAAATTAAAAACCATAAATGGGGTGGTTACAGTAGTAGCAGCAGCAGTAGTTCAAGTGATGAAGAATAACAAGAAGACCTATGTAACAGAATGCCTTAAAAGTATGCTTTAGCATTTGCCACTGAACTTTTTTTTAACATTTAGAAATAATTTCGAAGTGCTTGTTATATAAGAATTTCAGTAACAGATACATTGAGTTTTAGTATTTGGATGACGAAAAAATTTTAATGCAAAATTGAAGAAAACAATATTATCTGCAAGCTAGTATTATTTGTTATTAATTATTTTTACTATTGTATGTCATATTAGTAAGAAAAATTATTGCTAAATTTAATTATGACCAAACAGCTGATGTATGCAAATTTTATAGCTATGATAGACAATCAGCAAAAGTAATGCAGCACCTTGTGAACATTCTGGTTACTGTATTTTTTGTCGTATTAAAAAATAAAGTATTAATATTCATTTACTTAACATAGTTGCTAATTAATATGGTTTATTATAATTAACATTAATTAGTAGTGATAGATTAAATTTAAAATAGTCTTATAGGAAGAACCCAGAATTAATATTTACATCCATCTTTATATATTAATATAAAGATCTCTGTCCTAGTTAGATACCAATGCTAATAAACAAAATTTCTGCACTATGAAAGATCCTGACATGGAATTTAGCCTTTTTATATTCGAATTTGTTATCATAGTGTGTGGTTTCATTATTAGCAATTGTCAGATGTCAGGTTTTGTACTAGATGTTTTGTAACAATGACATAAGAGTGCTAGTAAATTGAAACAAGAGTGATTCATTTTTACTTCCTTGTAGGAAGTAAAGTTTCATTCTCTTTTTTGATTGATTTGATATGCATTTGAAATTTTTAAACCTAATGTCTTCCAAAATTCTAGATTGACTATTGTTAAGAGTATTTATTTATACATGTGGAAAGAATCGGATAAAATTTTTTCACACTTTTTTTTAAAGCAAGTCTCATCTCTCTTTCTTTTTTTTTTTTTTTAATTAATTTTAATCATATATGCAGCAGAATTTTTTACTTAAAAGTTTTGACACGAGAATGTATAACGGCAAAACATTATTCTTAGAGTCTGGGAGAATTGAAATGAATATTTTTTATAAGAATGTTTGATGCTGTAATTTTGATTACAAACAATTGTCTTTATTGTATGTGCTAATATGCACTAGGTGTTTAATGCACAGTAATTGATTACTAAATAGATAGTTCTATAAAATGTTTAAGCATGAAATTAGTCTGAAGTTCCTATGGATTGTTCAAAATGAATGTAATAGATGTAAAATTTGTTTTATGTTATACAATTGTATGGTTTACATATGTAGAGATGAAAAATATTATTTTTGCTTGAACAATTTAAAATATAAATAACTATGACAGATTAAAATTTGTTTTTAATCAGATGTAGTCTACATATCTAATTTAAAAAGCAATTTTTCTCTGAGCTTTCTATAGCATACTGTTATATGAAACTGGCTGTGGCTGAAGCTGAAATGCCTTAAATTGGCATCTTGTGATATTTGGAAAGTGCATGTACATATACTTAATATATATGTATAAAATATATTTCTGAGGAATTATATTTAATGTAATGCTTTTTTGAGATCCTTTATCATAACTGTTACGAAATAAAAATTTCTGATTTAATTTGTGATTTTAATTAAATTTGCATCATTTTTCATTATTTGTAAAATTAAAAGTAACATTTGCTTCCCATATTCAGAAGCTACAAACATAAATAAAACTTTTGATGAAGCAGTATAAAAGTTTATTTTTTCATCAAGAAATTCTGAAACGTGTCTCTCTTTTCTCAATTTCATTTGAAATATTCTATAGTAAAATTAAAATTCCCATTTAAGAGTGAAAATCTAATGTTTTTAAGCAAAATCTTTTATTCTTAGTGAAGGAGACATTTGAAAGTTATGTTTTAGATAAACTTTGCAAGGAAAAATGTTTAAATCAAATGGTTTTTAAGCAATAATAATTGCTTAAAAATAATAAGTTGTTAATCTGCAAGCTGAAAACTTTGGATTGCAACTTAACGCCTCAAAAAGCATATTGATAAAATTTTAAAATGCTAAAGAAATATTAAAAAGTAAAAAAATGTAAAAATTATAACATTAAAAAGGAACTGCAGTCAGATACTGATATGCAGGTTTCATTTCATGTCTGAAGCAATTTTAAACTAAGCAATTAATAAATAGCTTATGTTCAATATGCACAGCATGTGTTACAAATCTATGTACAATATATATGCTTTACAAAGCTATAAACAAAATCGTTGATATGTATATACAAATATTTACGATTGTTTTCCATGCCATGAGTTTGCTTTATCAAACAATAAATTGTCAGTCCACACTCTGATCTTAGCAAATAGGTAGAGAAACATTTAAAAAAAATATTAAGGCAAGTCCTTTAGTTTAATTAGTCCCTCAAAAATTAACGATGTAAATTGTAGAACATAAAATCTTACGTTTAAAATAAGCTCTTCATAATGGGAAACCAAATGATTGGGAAAAAATAATGCTGTTGTATTATTTTGTCAAATTAATGCTACGTAGAGATTTGCATACTTATACAACATTTAAAAATAAATTTAATTATTTAACATGCAGTTGTGCATTTATTTCATTAGATTACTTGTGCATGAGGCTTCTAATAAGTATTCCCACAAGGTGATGATACTTTCTATTCTGCCGTGAAATTAAATCCCTGACCTGAAAGTCATAAGTGCTTGCAGAAATCCTTTGAGGTGTTTAAAAACATAAGTTTGCAGGATAGTCTCCCCAAAATTAATGATGTAAATTGTAGAACGTTCTTACGCTTAAAATAAGCTGTTCATAATGGGAAACCAAATGATTGGGAAAAAATAATGCTGTTGTATTATTTTGTCAAATTAATGCTATGTAGAGATTTGCATACTTATACAACATTTAAAAATTAATTGAATTATTTAAGATGCAGTTGTGCATTTATTTCATTGGATTACTTGTGCATGAGGCTTCTAACAAGTATTCCCACATGGTGGTGATACTTTCTGTTCTGCAGTGAAATGAAATCCCTGACTTGAAAGTCATAAGCGCTTGGAGGAATCCTTTGAGGTGTTTAAGAACATAAGTTTGCAGGATTTTTGCTATAGTAAATATAAACTAAAACAAATAAAAAAATCTAAAAGCCTTCAGATTTTATATTACGCCCAAAGGAACTTTTTTTTAAACATTTTGTGTTACCTTTATTTATTAAATATCATTTGTTCACACTTAAACACATAAATTCAACAGCAGTATCACAAAATATTTAAAAACAGCATACCTTAAGAATTTGTGGTACAATTCCGTTTGAGGGACTTTAAAAAATTTCAGTAGATATATATGTGTAAACGCACCCATTTAACTGCACGTCAAATCTAGCGAACATGGCGATTTCAGTGTGTAAATATAGATAGTGCTACATTTATAAGTCGCCAGTGAAATAATAGTTTAATTTTTTAATTCTTTTTTGATAACGCTGTTTATCTAAGAATTTGGGAATTGTCCATTGACAAAAATTCTGTAGTAGAATTTTTTCAAAGAAAAGACATCATTTATGATAGAAAATTATGTTCGAACAACCACGAGATGAAATTATGTTTTAACAGTAACTCAATAGCGAAATGGTGATGCAGAAAAGAAACCTGTAATGAGAAGAAAGGATTAAGAAGTCAAAATTGGTTTGAAGGATCTAAAATCCCCTTCCTTGCAGCCATTAGGTTCATTTATTTTTGGTATCAGGAGATGACATCTATTGAATTTTTTGAACTCCAGCTGAAGATGAACCACAATACAATTTTAGACTGGTACAGTTGTAAAGAACAACTTCAAACAAAAAGTTATAGATGCCTTTTAAATCACTCAAATGAACTACAAGTTCTCCAGATGAATGAATATGATTATTTTAAAAATTAACAACTATTTATTCAATTAAAATGCATCCTTATAGTAGCATTGCTAACATAAATAACCTTTAAAAGAAAAAAAAGCTGCGTTCTAAACCAGTGAGTCTCGATTTTTTTTTTTGTCGCGCCACATTTTTAACGATTTCAAAATCTGGCAGCACACAAAGAAAAAGATAAGCTTAAAAGTTGTTTATTTACGTATGCACTGTGTAAAATAGTGTATGATAATAATTTTCAATGTAAAATAAAATAATATACAAAAACAGCAGTACAGAAACAGCAATACAAAAACAGCAGTACGTTTATAAGGGATTAATTACAAGTTAATAATAAAAATGCTTTTAATGAGAAATTTTAGCTTGATGTTTATTGATAATTTCAGTTACATTTGGTCGTAAAAATGACAATGCTACTCTCATATGGTCTTCTACATTTAACAGTTTCGATCTTTTATTCATTTTTATGTTCGTTAATACTGAAAATCCGAATTCACACAAATAAGTTATAGAAAAGTGTAATAATATTCTTAAAGCTTTTTTGGCCATCATGGAATAATCGTATCTAATGTTAATCCATAATGAATTAATTGATTCTTCCGAATATTTTAAAATTAAATCTCGATTATTAGAAAGCAAAATTAGTTTTCCTCCTTCATTCATAGTTAATTCAAATATGGAAGTATTCGTTATCACAAATGGCTTACGAACTCATTCAAATTTTTTTATATCTAAATTTGGGAAATAATGAATAATTCTCTCTAATGTTGTCAAATGGTCAATAACAGTTTTATGAATAATTTTATTAAAATGTTTTGGGGCTGACTCAAAAAATAACAAAAATGTCTGATAAGTAAGCTTGTCTCCCATCTGCACCAATCCGAACTTCTTAATTTAAATTATGTACTGAACATGCTTTGAAATGCGCTCTGCTCCAGAGCACCAAAATCGACTTGGATAAAACAATTTACACACGTATTAATGTCTGAAAAACCGATTTTCACCAATTCTCATGTGCACCGTATACTAGGATTAAACCCATTATAATTTTTACTATATACATTTCTAAAATTTGGCGGCACACAGAAGTGCCGCGGCACAATGGTTGAGAATCACTGTTCTAAACATTAAGTAAAAATGAAAAATATTTTTCTTAATAACAATAATAATAATCGTTGCCATTTTAACAACAAGAAAAGTAATAACGAAAACATAAATTGGAAATCATAGGTGAAGTAGTAGTTAAGTTTCAATATTAATTATTGTACAATCTTTAACATACACCTACCTTGCAAAGTGAAATTTACAAATTGAACTTCGCGATTCAAATTTAGAATAAACATAATTTTCAAATTTGTGAGTGTAAAACATACGTCCTATACAGTTGAAAAAGTTGTAAAAAAAATTGAAAACAAAGTTCATAAATCCATTCGATGAGGAATTCTTACGGTTATTTCTGATCTACTTTTGAGAGGTTGTCTCACCTCAGTGGTATCAGTGTTCTCTACGGGAGTCGGGAATAGTTCTGACAGATGTGTCACTTTTTCTAGAAGCCTTCCAAGACATCAGCATCAGTTTTAGCTGACACTCCTAATGGATATATAGTCTTTGAAAATGACATAACCTCTCACCTTTGTAGGGTCTTATTCTCGGAACACCGTCTTTTCTAGGATAGATGTCTAAAATTATTCCAACAGGCCAATCGACACATCTAACTTGATCACACCTAATTAGGACAATAGCCTCAACTTTTAAAACATCATTTCGTACTTCTTTGTAGACTAAAAGAGCAAGATACTCATTTCTAAATCTTTGTGTAAGATTATCACATAACTTCTGAAAGTACTTTATGCATTTTATCAAGGAAGATCTGTCTGCGTTGTCAAGATCTGGAGTCTCACTGTTGCTGCCTCCATGAATAAACATTTCTGGTGTCAGTGGTGCCAATTAGCATGGGTCATTTTGTATCTAGGTCAGCGGTCTAGCATTTATTACTGATTCACAGTCCCTCAGGATCGTGTTGAGCTCTTCCTAATCTATGGTTATTTTCCTAACACTCTACGCAGAAGTTCCTTAAGCATTCTTATCATCCTCTCCACCAACCACCCCACCATGAGACTGTGGGTGGAATGAATTTCTAAGTGATTTTCAGAGCGGTTGAGTACATGGCTATCTTGTCCCAATCTAATGCTTCAAACAACACTGTTTTTTCCTACGAAGTTCAAACCATTATAAGAGTAAAGAACTGAAATCCTGCGTCTTCTTGCATTAAATCTTCTTAAGGCTTGAATGTAAGCATCTGTAGTGAGTGACTTGACTAATTCGAAATGGACTGCTCGATATGCCGCGCAAGCGATTAATAAGATCTAAGCTTTACCTTCTGACTTTAGGTAAAGAGAACCAATAAAATCCACACCAGATACTTAAAAGACACTAGCTGTTCGACGGTGTTCCTGTCCTTGTATGTTGACCGTGACACTCAGCAATTCGTGCTTGAGTATGGCAATTAAAAGTATGATCTAAAAGACACTTGTCTGAGTAACTCTATCTCTAGGAGTGAAAGGTAACGCTTGTACGTTACTCATTTAGAAAGACTTTGTTTTACTATTAAGAATGCAAAACCTCTCTCTAAGCTTGGCAAGTAAGATTGAAGAGCCTGCATGCATTACTTTTTCGTGCTCTTCACATATTAACTCGAGGACGATATCACAGACAGGCAACAGAACTGGGTATCTGAAATCCTCTTTTTCAGGACTGTTCACAATTTTGGTTCATATTCTTAGAAGCCTTTTTTTTTTTATCTCTAAAGGCTTGCATTGCTACTCAGCAAATGTGCTACTCATCAACTTATTTTATATATGGAGGCAAATGACATTGATGTTGCATTGATTCAGGAACAGGACTTTTATAAAGGTGCTCTTCCTGGCTTTCCAGTTAAATATACAGTTTACTATGATGTTGAAGCAGAAGTTGTCAAGTCTGCTATTATTATTCGTAATCAGAATATTTCTCCCTTCTTGGATTTATATCATACCGTTTATAATACTGTTGTTTTGGACATAAAAATTAATGCTTCTGAATTGACTACTTGTTCTGCATATTTTGAGCCCCGAGCTAACATTGATGTCAAAATTTTAAAACTTTCAGGAATTTTAACGATTAAGAAACCACGTAATTTTTTATGTGGTATGGATTCGGATAGCAAATCATCGATTTGGCATAGTCCTACTACTGATAGTAGAGGAACAAAGCTCAGTGACTTCATTAGTGCGAACAATTTATTTATAATTAATGAAAATCGTGGACCTACTTTCAGTTCTACACAAGGCTCGAGTTATATTGACCTTACACTTTGTAGCTTGCGTTTGCTGCCTAGCATTAAAGGTTGGGATATCTTGGAGGAAGATTCTCTTTCTGACCACAAAATGATTATTTTTGAACTCGCTTTATGTCTTCCGAACATATCTTCTTGTTCGCGTACTTTTAATTTGAAAAGAGCAAACTGGTTCTTGTTTACAGAACTTTTTAAGAAAGAACTGAATAGCTTGAATGACCTTCTTGATGAATGTTCGGATTGGATTGCATTGGAAAATGTTGTAAATAGTCTTTCTACTGCTATTTTTAATTGTGCTTCATTATCGATTCCGATGAATAAAAGTATGCAGAATAGTGTTCCTTGGTGGTCTAAGGAAACTGATTGTTATAGGAAGCACGTTAATGCTGCTAGGCGTAGATTCCAAAGAGAGAAAAATAACATTAGTAAAGATATATATAAAATTAAGTATTTTGAATTACGGCTTAATTACAAGGCTAAATTAGCTGAAGCCAAGCTTAACTCATGGAAAAATTTTCTCTCAACTATTACAGTTCACAACGTTTGGAAAAAAATTTATAAGTATGGGGTCAAGACCAATTTTGTGAAGAGAATTGAGGTGTCAGGGATTAAACTTCCGGATGGAAATATTACTTCGTCATTGAGCAACTCCATTTCTGCTATTATGACAAAGAATTTTCCAAGTGATAATGTGTGTGATGATAGGAGTTCTCATAGAGCTATGCGTAATGAGTCAGAGGGACTGTATATTTCATTTACTGACTGTGAGTTTTCCGCTTCAGAAGTTAACACTGTTATTAAAAATCTCAAGAAGAACAAGTCACCTGGTCCAGATTCTCTTCCTAATGAAATTATACAGTACTTTCATGCGGTTGACAACACTTTTCTGCTTAGACATTTCAACTATTGTTTATACTTTGGGGTTTTTCCAACACAATGGGAAAAGGCTCGGGTTGTTTTGATCCCCAAAACTTAAGTTACACGGACTCCTCATCTTGATAATATTAGATGCATTAGCCTTTTACTTACTTTGGGAAAATGTCTTGAAACTCTTTTCATCAATAGAGTAAATTGGTTTTTGAGACAGAAGAGTTTTTATAGCGATTCTCAGTTCGGGTTTACACCTCGGAAGTCTACTGAGGATGCCCTTCTTCGCCTTAATAATATCTTGCAGTATGGAAAACAAAGGAATCTTACTTCAGTCCTTATTTTTCTGGATTTCAAGGGTGCTTTCGACAATGCTTGGTGGCCATCCATCTTAAAAATACTAAAAGATGCTGGTATACCCCATAATATCTATAGCCTGCTTAAAAGTTTCTTAAGTGGAAGGACTGCTGAGTTTCTTCTTGGTTCCGAACGTAGAGTTTATTCTCTGGAAAAAGGCTGTCTGCAAGGCTCTGTGTCTAGTCTCACACTTTAGAACATTATAATGAACGATCTTTTAAGTCACCTCAACGGCTGTTTAAAAATTGCATTTGCAGATGACTTACTTTTAATTTTTCAAGGAAAGCTTTTAACTACTACTATTTTGAGAGCACAAGCTGTGATGGATTTTGTTTGTCATTGGGCGATCTTCCATAAACTCTCTTTTAATCCTTTAAAAAGTAAAGCTATGATTGTTTCCAAAAACACTGAAGAACTTGATATTATACCTTTGATACTCGATGATCGCCCTCGGAATTCGTAGAAAGTGTTAAGTACCTTGGTGTTATATTTGACCGAAAATTAACATGGAAAAAGCACATCGAATTTATCTCTACTAAATGTGAAAAAATTATTAACGGTCTTCACCGAATTGCTATGAACACTTTTGGAGTAAGCTATGAAGTCAAGAAACTGATTTATCAGCAGTGTGTTGTGCCTTTCATCTCGTATGGTTCTCGTGCTTGGGGACATGTTCTTTCAAAGAAGAAATCTGAGAAAGATTCAACGTAGAATTCTCCTTCGTATTATTACTGGTTACAGAACACTAAGCTATGAGGCTACTTTTATTCTTGCAGGAGTTCCACCTATTGATTTCGAAATTGAATATAGGAATAATATTCTCGGGGCTTTGGCAACCAATACTTTGGAGGACTGCGTAAATGGAATTGTGCTTTTTTCCGATATTCCTCATCCTGCTACTTTACAGCCCATAAATTTCTGTGATTATAAAGAAACTATTCTGAAGTCTTTTCACATCGTTTGTTTTACAGACGGCAGTAAAATGAACAATAAGGTTGGTCTAGTATTTGTTCTTTTTGAAGATCAATCTGAGGTTTGCCATTTAAAGCATCGTATTCGAGATGAATGCACAGTTTTTCAAGCAGAACTTCTCTGTATTTATCTTGCCAATTGGATCAAGGATAATGGGTCTGCATTCTCAAGGTATCTTAAATGTTCAGATTCTCTTTCTTCTCTCCACCCTTTGAACAGTACTACTAGCAACGACAAACTTGTAATCGAAACTCTTTTAACTGTTAGTTCGCTAAGAGACAAGAAAATTGATATTCGTTTTGTTTATGTGCGCGGTCATCATTGAGTCTACGGAAATGAAAAAGCCGATTTCTTAGTTAAAGATGCTTTAAATTTACCTATCGACTTAAATATTGGCATTCCGAAGAGTTATTGGAAGTCCTTTTATTTTAAAAAGCTTGTATCTAAGTGGAATGAGGAATATATCTCATCTTGCAATGCTAAGTGTACTAAAAAGTTCTTTTTTTCTGTTAATTACAGGCTGCAATCTGAGTCTTTCTTTTTCACTAATTTTAAAGTATCTCAGTTTTTATCTGGTCACGGTAAGTTTGCAAATTATTTGTTTCGTTTTAATCTTAAATCAAATAATTTATGTGAATGTTCTAAAAGAGTACCTGAGGATGTGGAACATTTAATTTTTTCGTGTCCTACCTTTGATGGTCCTAGATTATGCATGCAGAATGATTTGAAAAAGCTTGGTGTGATTTGACTAGTGAACTTATCAGTTTTTGTGAAATCTAGACTGCTGTTCCTTGTTTTTGTTCGTTTTATTTATGAGTGTAATTTTGTGAAAAGACTGCTGTTCCTTGTTTTTGTTCGTTTTATTTATGAGTGTAATATTTAATGTTATATTTAACTTACATCTGTAAGCCCCGTGTTGTACTTTTGTGATGCACGGGGAGATTGTATGTGTTTAATAATAATAATAATAAAAAAGCTTGCATTTTAATACGAAACTTTTCGTATTGAAAAGTCCTTAACTGTATAGCCTTGAAAAACAGAGCATCTGCTTTTTTGAGTTCTTCAAAGCTCAGGTTACCTTTTAATTCGTTCTCATGTGAAACGTTGTGGAGAAAACGCAGAATCCGTGCCGCTACTCTGTTATTTCTACTATAGTGGAAAAATAATCGCTTTAGATTTCTGTTACTTGAATATCTACCATAGAAGGTACGATTTCTTTTCTTTTCTCTTTAAGCACTTCGTCTTCACTGATATCTAGTTCTGTTTCGGTAACTGGCCATTCAGGAGGTGGAAGATACAACCAGCTGCGACCTTCTCACTATTTCCAATTACATAACTATTGCGCTGAACAACTTCTACTCGGCAGATATGCAAGGTTAAGTTGAGGCACGTGTCTCCATGCTCGAACAGGTGCAAGATTCCTAATTTCTATAACACGGTGCACCCCACGAGTCTTCTCTTTTTAGCCAAGCTAATACTGTGATACAGTCAGTTCAGAAATAAACGCTATCTGTTTGAAACTCTTTTCCGGATATTCGAGGAAAGATGAGCAGAAGTAGTAGCACCAAGAAGTTCCATAGAGGTCTCATAAAATTCTTCTTTAGTTTTTTGTTCTGAAAGACCTTGTATCCCTAAAGAATTCAGTTTCCATATTTCAGAAATATCAATTTCTTTTATTAAAAGGCAAGTTACAATCATAGCATTGGTTGAAGATATCTCTTTATTAGGTAATTTTGCTGATAAAGTCCAACCAAGTAACGTTTCCATTGCTACAAGTCCACAAGTCAGTATTTTACGGTGACCTGTCATAAGTTTTCCTATCACATCAGCTCCAAGGAGTATTTGAACAGATTATGACTCATTACCCACATCTGACAATGCTATGTTTACTCCTTGAAGCTCTTTGATCGATGGACCTGTACTAATAGGTGTAATATTATCACATATAGTGGGCTGGTCCAAAGCTTCCATGTTAGAAGTTATATTATTTTGCGGATTTCTTATTCCTCCAAATAAAGAGGGTTAAGAGTTTCATTTCTCAAGGGCTATATCTCATTTCTTCCGCTAGATCTTTCAATATTTAATTTACTGGGAACCTGAATCTAGAACTGCTTTAATAAGTACTTCCTTATTACCCGACACTAGGTTTCATAATTTGAAGGAACACCTTTAGGCCATAAGGGATCTTAGACATGCTAATTTCAGAGCCTGCGCATTTTCCATCACTCTTGTCCAATTTCCTGTTTCGAGCATCTAGAGTATCACACATAACTGTCACATGTTTTTTACCACATGTTACACATTTCAGAAACACTTTGCACTTACGAACTGGATGTCTAGTTGTCAGGCAAGCGAAGCAGCACTATTTATCTCTTAAAATATTCTGTTTCTCAGCTAAGCTCATCATTTGAGCAGAAAAACAGTCTGAGTTCGCATGTTTCTCTGAACAAAAAATATATGCTTTCTTCACATCCTTTGAAGCTGTTGCGAGTAAATTGGCAGCTGTAAGGTACTCTTCCTGTGGTCGAATGCCCTCCTCTTTTTTTTAAAAGATTGGCGATTTTCACTTGAACATAAACCAAAACCAGATATAACTAAATTTATTCTTTCTTTCCTTTCAGTTTCAGCCTTAAGGAAGGACATCAAATTAGTCAAGCGTTCTTTAGCATCAGTTGAGGTTGCGGAAGAAGCAATTCTGTTCCATACTTTTTAGGAATTGTTCTTGAAAGCAAGGTTCAACCATAGGATAAAGTATCGAAGCACATTTATCAGTAGTCAGTCCCAATGTCTCCAGTGCTCTAAGATAGGTGTCTAATTTATCACATAGAGATGTCATTGAATTTTTTTCATGTTTTTGAACCTAAATTATCAATTTGAATAACTGTTTAACATAAACCTTGAGTAAAAGTTCATCTCTTCCAACCGAGTTTCGAGACTATAAATTGCTTTGGTATAGTTGGCTCCTGTTGGCGGGAAGCTTTCTGCAACGTCTCGTGCTCAGACTTTAAACTGCGCCGGAGTCCACCGTAGCGCTCCGCTGCTTCTTAGTTTTTGGGATAATTCATAATTCTAGCCGGAGCGCACCGGAGGCTTAAATAAGGAGGCTCCGGCTCTTCTTTAATGTAACTGCATAACAATTTCAGAATTTTAAGAATAAAATTATGTTAAAAATCGATTCTAGCTTCTGAATGCATGCTTTTCTTTGGGAAAAAAAGCCTTGGATGAAGGTCTAAATTTTTAAGCAAAGAAAAGCCCCCAACCTCATGTTAAATGCTTATTCTCCAGAACGTACAATGAATTTATGACAGCAAGTAGATTTTTCGTTCCAACACTAGTGTCATCCCGCGGAAAAGAACACTTGGAGTCTTTTGGGAGCGACGTAACCAAAGAAGGGGGTCAGCTAACCTTCGGATGGTGCGAAAATCTGTTCTCCTCTCATATTCTGCTTGACAGCTATAATTATACCGAGAGCAGATCATGATCAGAAAATTTTGGACTTTTCTCTTTTTGCTTTCATATCTACAGGTCATCCATTAAAATTTTCTTCATATTCTCTTGTTCTTTATAGCATTCTATTTTCATTAGTGAGCTTTAACCATTTAAAGTTTTTCATTGGTGTACTGGAAAAAGAATGGTCTTTATTTCTATCATCCGTTGAAGTAGTACATTATATTTAGAGCTTAAATTAAACCGGAGGCCGGTTGAGCTATTTCTTATTTTTGTGTGAAATTTTAATTCTTGCCGAAACCCCAAATAAGTCAAGGTTCAGTACTTTATTTTAATATTTAATTATTTACTGTTTATTTAATAGCTTATTAATTTTTAATATTAATTGTTTAACTATTCTAATAATTCATTATTTAATTTTAATAATTAAGTATTTAATTGTTTAATTATTTTACTAGTCATTTTATGTATTTATTTATTTTTGTTCTCCTTTCCTAACAGTCTTCCATAGGGTTCCGGCACTTCTAATTTTAGAAATTAAGCCCTGCTTGTACTCAGTAGCTTGAATAAGGTACTGAAAGCGGACATAAAAAATTCTATGCCTCCCGTTTAATTTCAGTTATGTTTAACCTTATAAATTAAAATAAAAAAAAGAGTATGAAATGTTGGTATCATGGAATTGCGTGGTAGTAGTGCATGTTCCCTTTGGTGTTTTCCATTTAAAATGGTTGCCTCAGGTATGCTATTCATACAATAAAAATGTATTATATGAAATTTACATTTCATTAAATTAAATTAATAATCTTAGATAGTTCATTACTATTACGCTTTCTTTCAGTTATATTCAGCCGTTGGTTTATAAATTAGAATAATAAAAACTGTATAATATGAAACTAACCTTTCATCGAAATTAAAATAATAACCTTAGATTATTATCTACTACTAGCTGTACCCGTTCACATGTTGTTTTGAACAAAAAAGCAGTTTTGATACCTCAAACATAATTTATTTATTGATGAAATGTATGCAATACATCAAAATTAAAATTAACAATAAAATTATCCCTACATGTATGCCATTTGAAAATAACATATGTACAAAACATAGATATACATAGTTGATGGTAGAATAAACATGCTTCTTCACTTGTGATATTAAACAATGTTGCAAACGAATTTCAATTGAACAATAATTTTGTAATTATTAAATATCATCATGAAATGAATGATATTTGATGATTGATGGTGAACTTTATCTTAGTAGTGCTTGTAAATATACAACATTTTTTGTTTTCCTATCTGGTCCAAGAACAAATAAATTTGATGGTTTTCCAACTCGTGAACACCCAACGTACAGCTGTCTATGTGAGAAGCATGGATTTATCAAATTTAATCCACATACTTGCAATGATTGTCGCTGTGCTTTGTTAATGGTCATTGCAAAGGCTAGTCGTACAGGAAACTGTAGACGTTTGAATTCAAATGGAGTATCCGTTGGTATCATGGAATTGCGTGGTAGTAGTGCATGTTCCCTTTGGTGTTTTCCATTTAAAATGGTTGCCTCAGGTATGCTATTCATTAATTTTTTTACTGATAGCCTAGTCCCATTGCATAGTCGCGGTGGATTTATATTTCGTAGAAGGATGATTGGGGAACCAATTTTCAAAGATAAAATAAGCGGTGACATTCCTCGTAGATCCAATGAATTTAAAAATTCTATTGGATAATTAACTGATTCATCGTGATTGACAACAGTATCTATGGATTTATATGTTGTTTCTTCATCAGGTATTTCATTTTGAATTATGCAGTTTATTAAATTTACATCAATGTTTTTGGCTGCCAATATAGCAGACTCACTAACCCATTGATTATTTTTATAATTCTGCGATAAATTTGGGGAAACTTTGGCAATCAATTCATCAGTGGATTTTACAATGTAACAAAAGTTTTCTGGTAATGTAATACAGTGTGTGGATTCTTCAATTTCTATTTTACCATTCGCAATATCTAACAATTGTTTTACAAATCGTTCAGAAGATTCATCTTGTTGTAATTGAACACGCATATTGGTCTTTAAAGATATTTTCTCCACATACCGCTATAACACTGATGATTTGAGGCATGCATTCAATTAATCTGCAGGTGTTAAACGTGGTATAACTGGTAGAGTTTGTCGAAAATCACCAGCTGGCAAAATGAGTGCACCACAAAAGAGCTGCTCATTTCCTCTCAAATCTTTTAATGTGCGATTGAGTGCTGCCAATGATTTCTTGTGTGCCATGGTGCATTCATCCCATATTATAAGCTGACATGATCTTAGTACTTTTCCCATCCCAGAATATTTGCTAATATTACATGTTGGAGTTTCAATTACCTGCATATTTAATGGAAATTTCAATGCTGAATGTGCTGTTCGACCACCGTCCAAAAGAGTTGCTGCAATACCAGATGATGCAATAAGAAGTGCAATATTATTTTGTGATCTTATAGTTGCCAGAATAATTGAAATAAGAAAAGTTTTGCCAGTGCCTCCAGGTGCATCTATGAAATATAAACCACAACTCTAATCTATGAAATAAACCACAACTCTTGTTAGATATTGCATTTATAATTATGTCATATGCTGTTCGTTGTTCTAATACCAATCGGCAGATTAATTCGAACAAATGTTTGTAATTCATTAACATCGAAGTGCGTTTCTCGTTGTATATCACGATCGAAAATGTCATTACCAGATCTAAGTGGAGCAATCATTCCCAATTCTGTCAGTGATTTATTGGCTATTGTCAAACATACATCCTTAACTAAAATCAATGCTTTATTGTATATATTTGATGTAAATTGAATGTTGGGATTAGCATTTATTCTACGCATGTGATGTAAAATGTCTCCATTCATACAGTCTTTATATTTTTCCCAAAGATCCTTTGGATTAGTCGGAAAACATGTAGTTAGTATGATGGATAATAGTGTACGTATCTGCTGTGGTTGAGCTGTATTAGAAACATCAGCGAATGAAATATCCCAATGAGCATCGTTTCTAAGAGACTTAATTTCTGGCAAGCCTCACGAAATGTTGCACACACATGGCCATTGACTGTTTTTAATTCTTGGAAAGATGTTGGTCCACGAACATTGATTAATAATAATCTTAGGTAAAAGCATTCTGCGTTATTTGGATGTACAGTGTACAGACGACCCAATGCATCTGTGGAATATAAATTTAGGTGTCCTTGTACTGCTCTACCTTGTTTACAATGCTGAAATTTTCTTGTTGATGTATTCCACGTAAAATAAGTTGGTACTTCAGTGTACAGTAGTGTCCTTGCAAAGGTATCATTTCTACATAATGTGAAAAATTCAGTTAATGTTGTTGGCGGTGGTGACATTGTTCTTGCACGTACATTTTCTGATGTAAAATATACACGCTATCCATTTTCAAGATATACTACTAAATGAACAACCGTTGGATATCGCTCATGAATTGAAAATGATAAAACACGCCATACAGCCTCATTGCTACTTATGTAGCGTCCCAATTGATATTGGATGACTTCATTGTTAGATGCAGTTGTATTTTCCACTCCAAACACTGCCATATCGCTTCGTTTGCTCACATATTTGCAAATATATTTTATAGCTTTCACTGAATTGCAGTACTCAACATTTATGTGAGTACGTTATACGTTTTTAGTAGTAATGGAGAATATGGTGCTACCCAACGATTATTAACATAAATAGTATTCTTAAGTCCTTCTAGTTTAATGGATTTTCCATCATCTTTGGTAGATCGTCGTCGTTAGAGTGGATATACATCATTGCCTGTAATAGTTTCAGCAAGTAAGTCTCTAGGATACCGCTTAGTGCACTTTCCATCTGACATGCATGGTGAATTAGTATTTAGTGAGCCACATGGACCATGCATCATATTTTTTGAAACAATATCTTGCAAGTTTTTATCAATTTCAATGTCTGGTATTTCTGCAGAGATGATTTCATCAATTCTGTTTGGTGTTATCTTTTCTGTCATCCAGATTAAAATATGCGCATGTGGTAAACCTCTTTTTTGCCATTCAATGGAATGCATCCAACAGCGAGTCTCTCCAAATACTTGGTGTTTGACAATAAAATCTATTAAAGATTTTAATTTTTGTTTAAATATACGTACAGAAATATCATGATGATCTGATGGTGATTGTCTAGTTAATAAGAGCTCCTTTATTTCATCCCATGCTGGGTTGCACGTAAATGTGATGAAAAAATCTGGACGACCATATGCACGAACATACGTCATTGCATCTTGTGCATATTCATGCATGTGTCTTATGCTGTCTGTAAATGTGGATGGTAAAATGACCATTGTTCCCAATTCACTGAGATTGACATCATTTACAAGTGCATCACGCAAATGGATGTACTCTTCAGAACACAATTTGACTTGATTTAGTCGTATGTAGAGGAGTCTTTCCCTTTCTATTTTTGCATACATCTCAACAATGTATTGATCAAATAATTGTTTACATTTCAATATATGATTATCAGCATTCTCACGAATCATCGTTCGATATGCATAATAATTCATAGCACTGACGTTTTTTGTTAATGTCCACATTAGTTGCAGGATTTCTCACATTAATATTAAAATTATATCCATCCTCTCCTTGCCAAAATAGAATGGGATATTGTAATGGATCATATGAACGATGCGTTTCTGATACTTGCTGGACGTCACCATTTCTACGATGAAGAATTATATCGCGAGAATTAAATTCTTCATTAACTATGACAACTGCTACTTCATCGATCGTTGGTGCGTTGAATTGTCTTCGATGTTGACCAATAGGTGTTTTATCTGCCTTTATTATTACTTTGTAATCGTCAGATGGCATTTGTTCAATGGCGGTTTTAAATAATTTAGTTAATTTATTATGTTGTTCAAACAAATTTTGTAATTCAGCGACAATCTCTCGTTTAGTACTCATATTCAATTGACACCGTCTGTTGATTTGTTCGCCAGTATTTCCCATAAAATACATCTGAAGATGTTTGTGATCAGCATTTCGCAAGGGTAGTAGTGATCCAGCATGGTAATAAATTTGCCCTTGTATTTTAAATGTTGGCATATAATTTGCTCTAACGATTTTCGTTGCTCCGAACGATGTCACTTGGAAGCATGAATTGTACTTGCGTATATTTTTCAAAAAAGTTTTTGATTGACTTGTTTCACCTGATACTAAAGTTAATAATGGTTCAGGTGGTGAACGCAAGTCTGGTAACTTTGCTTTTTCACCTGCACAGCACATACCTGGTGTTTCATTTTTAAATTTTTGAGCACTACAGTACGTACACTTTTTATCCATTTTTCTAATAATTACACTTGGATGAAGACTGTAATTATAAAGGGGATTGTAATTGAAACCACATAAATTCAAATCAATATGTATCGTTCGTCTTGTCTGTGTCCTGCGAATTCGATTCCTTTGCTGCCTTGCTTGCCTCTGTTCACTCGTTTCTAATGATCGAGCAAGAGCAGTGTGAACTCGATCTCTTTCTTGGCTTGCTTGCCTCTGTACACTCGTTTCTAATGATCGAGCAACAGCAGTAGGAACTCGATTTCTTTCTTGCCTAGCTTGTCTTGCCTAGCTTGTCTCTACTCACTTGTTTCTGAAGCTGGAGCAAGAGCAGTGTAATCTCGATTTCTTTCTTGCCTAGTTTTTCTCTACTGACTTGTTTCTGAAGCTCGTTCTTCTCTTCTCCTTTTTGCTTGATTTGTAGATCGACCAATGGCACTTCCCTTTGGTGGCATAATTGTGGGGTTAAATAAAACGTATTTCCAATTATTTTCTTCAGCTGGAAATCAATAATATTTTTATTTATTCAAGTATTAATAATTTATTCTCGTATTAATATTTGCAAACGTTTTTTGACTGCATTTTTGTATTTATTAGAATGTGGTGGCGAAAATTCGAACGTCAAACGCATTAATGTTGTTTTTTGTAATTTAAATTAATTTTTTGAAATCTTACAGGAAACACGATTTCTGTATTTAAATTTATGTATTTTATGTATATAAATTTTAATATAGTTTATAATATTCAAACAATAAATGAAAAAATATAAATAGAACGATTCAATATTTTACTTACCTTGTGATTTATATTTTTATTTTTATTACAACTGTTATTATGGGTGTTATTTTTTACAGTTTAATTTGTTTTATAAAAGTAAATTCTATGAGTAAATTTCATGGGTAAAGATTTAATTTTTCAATTTATTCATGGTTACGCTTTTAACAAATATTACTAATTAAATTCAATTTTGATATTTTTGGGATATTTGTTCGGGAGCACCTAGAACCCCAACTCTGATTTAAAAAAAAATTTCAAAAACCTTCCTACGGATATACCTAATAATTTCCCAAATTTTCACGGCGATTGGATGTATGGTTTTTGAATCTATCGAGTACAGACAGACACACATTCATTTATATATATATATAGATTATGCTTCTTTTCTTGCATTAGGATTACTATAATTATTTTTGGCATCATAGACATTAACAATAGTTTGGCGATTTTTTAGGGTCCCTATAATAGAATTGTACCGAATTTTCGCGCGCTGGAGCTAAAAATGTTTTTTTCTGCATAGTGTTGCCAGTGCTTGCTTTGAAATCGCTGAGTTTTTTAATCAAAAATTAGTAAACGTTTTTTAAAATGGGAAATAGATAATAAAACAAATTCGAAATTCAAAATCCGGGTTTCCAGGTGTCCATGTTCGGGTGGAGGATTACGTAATCCAAAATTTGATACTCTAGGCACCGTCGTTCTTTCAGAGTGTGACAATTATAACTACATTCATTCACATTCTCCTTTATTTAATTCCTTTTAAAATAATATGGGGCAGTAATGTTTGGTGGCAACAATTTGAAAAGTGATTCAGCCTTTTGCAGTGACTCAAGAAAAATCCCCTTTCGAGACTAACTGAGGAAACACTCCTCCTCAGTGAAATACAGTGTGCAGAATTTCCTTCTGTCTTCTTTTTCTTTCTCTCTCATTTCTTTTCTTTTTCTTCTTTTATTTTTAACATTCGCAGTCTGAATATTTGTTTATATTTAATGAATTTGTTTATATTCACAATCTTCGTAAAATAATTGTAACACGGAAGTTCAACAAAGAGCTCATGACATCTGAAAAAATCAATGTTGTAGTTATAAGGTTTGTTGACCAGTAATGTTTCTTGAAATAATAAAATTAATCTGTGCTTATAATTATGAAATTACAATTGTACTAACTTGTTTTCCGCTACAAAAAAAAAAAGAAGTTTCTCCTCCTTTCCCAGTTCTCATTTCTTATTTGTTTCTTTCACCTCCTTGAAAATTGTTCATCCGTCTCACAAAAGAGAAGGGGGAAACATTTAAAGCAATTATTGTTTTTTTTTTGGGGGGGGAGGGTTCCAAAACGGGAAACGTCAAAAATCACTTATGCCGGTATTCGAGCTTTGGATCTTCCGATTGCTAATCGGACGTGCTATCAATTACAAAAGGTGAGTACAGACTGGGGAAGGTGACATTTCTTTTACACCTAAATATTACATTTCGAACACGAAATGAACGAAAATTTCCCTTCTGCCAGCGGCAACGGGGAGTCGAAAAACAAACTCTGAATTGAGCGGTCGGTTACTACGCTTCTCTTAATAGAATTTGATTCGAATAGGGAATTATTCACATCTTTTGATTTAAAATTAATCTTGAACCATGTAATAGTAGAGGTTCGTAAACAAAAGTCATTGAGACTTATTTTGAATTTGTGGTTCGAGTTTGAATTGAATTTCGAAATCGAAAGCTCTCCCAAATCGAATCGTTGGCATTTTAGAATTTGTAGATTAGAAATAATATTTTAGTGTTGCTTCAATAGCGAGACCTTTGGATTAGAATCTGGAAGATTTAGATGAATTACCTGTGAACAGGTAAGCAATTCCTTTTTTCTTTGAAAATTTGAAAAAGAGGAGTTTCAACATTGTGATTTCTCAATTTTAAACATGGAACCTTTAGAAAAATTGAAACAGAAACGCATGAATGAACGCAGTAGAACTTTACGAAATTAATTACAAAAATAGAAAATTTGTTATCAGAAAATATGGAAAACACAAACATTGAGGAATTGCAGGGAATGGATGAAATAATTCGTAAAAGAGAAAACACGTTGAAAATGTTGAATTCACAAACCGGAACTCATTTTATAAGGATTTTAAGTGTCACTAACCTTTATTTTATTTTAAACCTTTAGTATCTTCTATTTTCCATTTCTGGCCAGAATAAGTGCGAATAAATTTCGTCTATGCAAATGAGGGTGCAAACTGTAGAAGTATTTAAGACATGGCTTTTAGCCAAAAGTAAGAAGAGAAAGAGATTCCTCGCTGTCTTTACCACGCGTGTGCTTTTTATCTCTGCCTTTAAGGCCAGAACTTAGTTCTCGCTAATATTTGAAGACATATCGTAGTCTTAGCGTTCTGCTCACTACATACGTATTATTAAAGAGTCAATCTTCGCGTTATTATTCTCTGTAAAGCGTCTTAATTCTTATTTAGTTAAGTTAGTTTATTTCTTATTTTCTACACTTTAGACCAAAATTATTGGTCTCTGTATCCCGAAGTGCGGGAGCACCTGCACGCTGTGAGAATAAAGGGTAAATTTAACCCTCCTTATCTTTGTTTCATTTGCTACATACGCACGAACATAGCTTTGAGTAAGCTCCCTGTCATTATTCAGGACTCCAGTTATGTTTGAAAAATCAACTAGAAGGAACAGTAGTCCTGACAAGTTAAATGATGATAAAGAATTTGCAAAAGAAATTTCGGCAAGTGATAAATATAATGAACAAATTATGTCTCCAAAATTTAGAATTAAAGTAAGTTACCAAAAGGAATTTTAATAACGAATCTATTGTTGGAATATCATACGCGAAAAGTTTGGCGATTACACCTCGTACAAGGGCCTATTAACGGCTGAGCGGAAAAATCGCTGAACACTGGTAGGTGTACATACAACCTATAATTTTTTCTTTTCAGATGAAAATACATTTTTCACTCAATGCATACGTTTGTGCACACTAACACACACACATATATATATGTATATATACAATTGCATAATATATATATTGATGCAATTTTGTGTTTGATTCTGTTGAAGTTTACCAAACGGAATTTAAATAAAGGAATTTTAATAACGAATCTACCGTTGGAATTATAAACCCAAAAATTTTCGCGATTACACTTCGCAGATCGGCCCATTAGCGGCTGAGCGGTAAAGTCGCTGAACACTGGTAGTTCGGTCCAACTTTCGAATCCCGGCGAACGGGCTGGCTGCATGGTTGTTTTTGTGATTTTCCCCATGGGTAACGTGTATACGAGCCAGTTTCCCTTAAAAAGTCCTCCACGAAGGCATTCCTCCCCTTAGGCAGATTGTTCTTTGAGATAGCTAAATACACTACACCACTACTTTGCACAAGAAGGCAAAAATTACACTTCCTGTGCTGGTTGCCATAGGTACGAAAATTCGGCCACACTGTTTAGTGTTATGAAACGAAATTACAAAAGAAATGTTGGGTAAAAAATTTATCGATAGGAGTTGATGTTTACCAAAAGGAATTTAAATAAAGGAATTTTAATAACGAATATACTGTTGGAATATCATGCCCGAAAATTTTGGCGATTACACTTCGTACAAGTGGCCATTAGCGGCTGAGAGGAAAAACCGCTGAACACTGGTAGTTCGGTCCAACTTTCGAATCTAGTGCATGTGTTTCTTCGGGATTTTCCGCATATGTAACGTGTACGCAGTATCTTGTGGATGCATACGTGAATAGCCCGCTCAGCTGGCGGGCTTGCTCGCTATTAAGATTAAATAAATATAATGCAAATGAAAATTTATCTGTGAAAAATGCACCAGATGCAAATTCTTTAAACGCATCTGTTTCTGAAATAAATTTATCGTCATCAGCTGTGAAATTGGCAAAGTTAAATACTCCGAAATTTTCAGGCGATACAGGAGAGTGGTTAGAATTTTTTTAAGTTTTCAAATTGCGATTAATCAAAATAAAGCTTTAACCAAGATTGAAAAATTCGTATACATGAAATCTTTATTGATAGGGCAAGCATATAATGTCTTTAAAGGATTTCAGTTAACCGAACAAAATTATGTATGATTCTTGCTTAGAAATTTTAAAAGAATGCTTTGGAAAACCGGAGAAAATTATAAAATCACATGTGAATAATCGTTTGGATATAGAATCAGTTAAAAATTCTTCTAACTTAAATGCACTAAGAAGATTACACGATGCTTGTGAAATAAATACTTGTGAAATAAACGTTCGAAGCTTAAGTAATCAAGTGTAACTTGGGGTTCGTATGGATACTTGTTAAATCCGATATTATTGAAATTATTGCCTTATGATTTGATTCTCAAATATCACCGAAAGCAGGATCCAAAAGAGGAATTTGATGTTACAGGTTTAATTGCTTTCTTGAAAAAAGAAAATTGAATGCCGTGAACAAACGTATGCAGTTAACAAACAGGAAGCGAAATTCGTTCAATCGAACGGAAAGAATAAACATTTTGATAAACGCAAAAATAATTTTAAGTACACAAACAATATTAACTGTAAAGTTAACTATTCGTCGGTTGCCGAATTATTAGCTCCCGTAAAAGAAGAGAATTGTATTTTTTGAAAAATTAACACACATGATAACGAAAAGTGTAATATGAGCGTAAATGAAAAAAAAAATTATTAAAATGCAGGGAAGGTGTTATTTATGTTTAGCTAAAGAACATAGATTACCAGATTGCTCTGAGAAAAATTCTTGTATACTGCCATAAAAACATAATGCAGCACTTTCTTATAAAAATGACAGAATACCCGAAACTTCGCAATTAAAAAGTGTAGAAAAAATTCAGCGTGCACATTAGCAGTGGAAAGAACAAAATATTTTTGCAGATGGCGACAGTAGAAATTAAAAGTAGATCACATAATAAATTAATTCGTTGTTTATTTGACAGCGCTAGTCAAAGCTCGTTTATTCAGAAATGACTATCTGAACAACTGGGATTAAAAGTCGTGAGAAGAGAAAAAATAATGATTCACACTTTCGGATCTCAGGTGCTTACCAAACAGAACTGCGCGCGAGAAGAAGTAAAAATGAAAAGCATTTTTGATAACAAGAAATTAATTATTGAGGTTTTAGAAACTGATGAAATATCAAATGCTGAACTAGAATATCCTCCCAAAAATATTAAGGAGTTTTTAAAAGATGGGGGAATAATTTTAAAAGGGGAAAATTGAACGTTTGAACTCAACATTAGTTACAATGGAAACCAAAATGGGTTGGATTTTAATGGGAAAATTGTTTGATTATATTGAAGAAAGGGAAAACGTAACTCATGCTGTTGCAGTTACTTTTTTATTAATTCACTTATCGAAGATTGAAAATTTGTGGAAATTAGATTTATTGGGCATTCAAGACCCTGTTGAAACAAAATGTAGAAAGAAAATGGAAGTTGCCTCGTTGAATCATCTTAACGAAACTGTTACCTTTAAAGAGAGAAGATATGAGGTTCAGTTGCCTTGGGTAATAAAAAAGGACCGTTTAAGTCAAAATTTGGATATCGCTAAACAGCGTTTAAAGAGTATGACACGTCGGTTGATACAAAAGGGCAAATTCGACGATTACGAAAATGTTTTCACTGAGTGGTTAAATGATGGAGTTACAGAAGAAGTCCCTGAACACGAAGCGATTAATCAGTGTCATTATATACTGCATAAAGGGGTGTTAAAAGAAACTTCGACTACAAAACTGCGACCGGTGTTTGATGCTTCCTGTAAAGACAAAAATTCTCGCTCAATGATTGTCTAGAAAAAGGTCCAAATTTGTTGCAACAAATTATTACTATAATTTTAAGATTCCGCAAGCATAGATTAGGGGTTATTTCAAACATGAGAAAGGCTTTTTTGCAAATTTCGGTGAATAAGAGTGATCAAGATTTCTTACGATTTTTATGGTGGAAGGACTTGGACAAGAAAAAACTTAAAGTTCTTAGACATAAACGCGTTGCGTTTGGATTGAATTGCAGTCTCTTTTTATTGGCTACTGTATTAAGCCACCACATTGATCTGAATTCTTCTAAATATCCTGCAACAGCAGAAAATTTAAAAGAATCATTCTATGTAGATAATTGCATCACATCTGTTCCTCATGAGAAGACCCTCAGTGGATTCATCGAGGAATCAAAGCAAATATTAGAGGGTGGGAGCATACTCCTCTTTTGAAATCTAAAGACAGTATAGAACCTACTCCAGTGTTGGGAATTTTGTGGGATAAGAAAGATAACAGCATTTTCTGTGATGTGAAGACTGCTACGGACAAATCAGTGAATCTTACTATAAGAAACATGTTGTCTGAGGTACACCGCATTTTCGATCCCATGGGATTTCTTCGTCCCATAACTCTAATACATAAACTACTTATACAAAAGACTTGGTTGTTAAAAATTGGTTGGGATAGAAATATACCCGAAGACTCAGGAAAAGAGTTCTATTCGTGGATTGATGATTTGTCATTTTTGTCCTGTATTAGAATTCCAAGGGCTTTAGATATAAATGGAAAAGAAAGCCCTAGTCTTCACACGTTCTGTGACGCAAGTAAACAAGCATATAGACGTGTGATTTATTTAAGAAAAGAGACGCGTAAAAATATACACTTTCTTCTAGCTAAAAGTAGAGTGAGTCCATTAAAGAAAATGACCATGAATTGTCTAGAATTGCTACCCTGCTGTACAGGAGTCAGACTCTCAGCTCTTGCTTTACAAGCACAAATTAGACAACGTTCCTAGAAACTATTGAACGGATTCGAGCACTGCTCTTTCTTGGATCCAAAGAGATATGTAGAGAAATATGATGTCATACAGCGATTCCGTGCCCCAACGTCCCGTGCCCCATTGTACTTCCATGCAAGCACGAATTAGTGGGAAGAATGATACAAGACTACCATTTACAACTTTTACATGCTGGTACTCAAATTCTTTTGACCGGTATTCATCAAAAATTTTGTATGATAAAAGGGAAGGAAAACAATACAAAGAGTTATATCGAAGTACGTTCGGTGCAAGAGACACACGTCGAAAGCTCTTGATGCAGTGCCTTGTCCTCTCCCAGAAGATCGAGTTAGAGATGCCTATGCATTTGAGGTGACGAGTGTCGACGTAGCAAGACCACTTTATTTAAAAGAAAATAGAAAGGCTTGGATCTTGCTTTTTACCCGCGAAGTTTACCGTGCGGTTCATTTAGAATTAATCGAAAGCTTATCGACAGATGTATTTTGCTTCGGATTCCGAAGATTCATAGGACGATGAGGATAGTCTAGAATGATATACAGCGATAACGGCACACATTTTGTAGGGGCAAGGAATCTACTCCGATCTGTCGACTGGAACCAAATTATCAGAAGTTTGTCGACAATGAAAATTCAGTGGAAATTAAACCCACCAACCGCAGCATGGTGGGGCGGCTAGTGGGAGAGACTGGTTCAAATGATCAAGAATTTATTGAGAAAGGTCCTGGGGAAAGCATTACTCTCATATGAAGAAATGTTAACTGGCGAACATATAAATAGCAAATATCAACTCCAGATCATTAACATACGAGTCAGAAGATTCCACTGATTTATGTGCTATGTGCATTCACTCTATCTGGGTTTATTCCAGATGTTCGCACCGAAGGTGTTCCAGATCTGGACAGTCTGGATAAAATCAACTTGTCGAAAAGATGGCGATACCACCAAAAGTTACGTGTGAAATTTCGTAAAAGATTTAGTGATGAATATCTTGGACTGTTAGTACATCAACCAAAGACTGTACCTTTGCAAACCATCAAAAAAGGTGATTTAGTGTTTGTAGAGGACCATAAAAAAAACAGATTGGCCCATGGTCGTGTAATCGGAACATATCCAGGAAAGAACGACAACATCAGAGTGGCGAAAGTAAAAACATCTAGTGGAGAACTGTTAAGACCAGTTCAAAGAATATTTTCAATAGAGGGAGACAATAAAGAATCTATCTTCGAGCTCAAAACTACTGAATCATCCACATCGTCAGGAAGTACTAGAGAAAAGATGACTTAGTAACTCTTACCAAAGACTGCGCACTTGAAAATTCTGATAAAATCATTCAGTTCAGTAGATTCGCAATTTTTCAAGAGAATTCATTTTAATTTCTTTTCAGTGCTACTAATATTTGTTTTCACTTTTCTTTATTTATTTCTTTGAATTTCGTATACAATTTGATTTTATTCGGTTTTAGTGAACTATTTACTAGTATTTTTCAGAAAAGAAATTTTTTGTCTGTTGTTTAAAGAACGTAAGTTTGGAGTACATAAGTAAGTTTTAAAAGATTCAAGATATATGTTACGCCTAGGTATAACATATATCTAATAGGCCTATCTAATAATCTAAGATATATCTATCGCCTAGGTTAATTTGTGGTAAGATTTAAATTTCTCATTTTATATTGCTATTTCAATTTTCATTTCATACTTGTTTTGATTTTCTCATACTTTGTCAGAAATCAAAAGGTGGGAGAATTGTTACAACTCGAACGCGAAAGTTTCCCTTCTGCTAGTGGGTTCGAAAAACAAACTCTGAATTGAGCGGTAGGTAGGCTTCTCTTAATAGAATTTGATTCGAATGGGGAATTAATCCTTTCTTTTGATTCAAAATTAATCTTCAACCATGTAAATAGTGTAATATAGGAGATATACATAAATAAAAGCCATTGAGACTTATTTTGAATTTGTGGATCGAGTTTGAATCGAATTTCGAAATCGAAAGCTCTCCCAAATAGAATCGTTGGCATTTTAGAATTCGTGGATTAGAAGTAATATTGTACGTATATTTCTAATATAATTTGCTATAAGATTTAAATTCGCACTTTTAAATTTCTGTAATGTTTTATAATTTGTATTACCTGTGTTAAATTCTGTGGCAATGACATGTACTTTATAAATATAAATAATTTCAGTTAAAGCCATAACCTTCATAGTCACTCATACACATAGCAGGTGTCCTACACTTTACGATTTACGCATTGCACTCTTTTGTATTTTTAAGCAGAACACGCTGCCTGACAGGAACAAGATAACGCCAAGAATGAGTGAGTAGAATGGGATGAAAATTTGCAGGCAGACAAATAATGCATATGTAAATAAGGGATTTTTAATATCAGAAATATAATGCAATAGAGAGATCGAATATACAGGATGATCTATAAGAAATAGTACCATCTCCTGCAGCGATACAAGAAGCAAGCTTTTGAGTTACAGATGCCATCAGAGGGTTGATATAGCGTCCTGAGGGGTGAACAAACATATCCTTTCAACCGTCTTCCATATTTTGTCCCCTGATACAGACTAGGGCAGATGAATCAAACGTTCCACAAATGCTCGAGTAGTCCGAGATCTTTAGACACCTTGTTGGCCAAAGAAGCATTTGGGTACATGCAGACCCTTACTGTGCGACTGTTATTAGTGAAACAGAAGCGAGACTTGTCTTCTACACTGTGACTTTCGGTCGTCAAGAGGCTATGTCGTGAAACCATTGTCTTAACAATCTTGATATCAGTGGCTTAAAGTAATCGTAAAGAGAGAGGAAACTACAAATCCTTTCCCATCAATCATCTAAAAACTTTTCTTCCTGCATATTCTGCATTCTTTCCTCAATCCGTCTTCTCCAAATCACTTCCACAGTGGTATTTCAGCTACGATAGTACTATATAAAGATACTGACAGACGTTTTTAGGCGTAAAACGAAACCCTTCTGCCAGACATTTTCTCAACTATGCATGTCTTCTGAGACAAAAAACGGATTTCCTACGGATTTTTACACGGAAGAGTATGGATTTTATTGACTCATTTGTCATTTCTTTTTCTTGTGCTCTGCTAATTTGACAAATTTTCATCTCAGAACATTTACATAAATCGTTCAGGGGCGTGTTCCTTGCAATTTGCATAATTATACAACCGAGTCTTGATAATGTTCCATTTTCTACGTCTGGTAGCATTTAGCATATAATGAAGAAACACGCAAAACTTCAGATTTATGTTTCATTTTTATAAAAGTGCTGTGTATTTTGTAGGAGCCGGTCAAGGATATCCTCTTGATCAATGATTACAAAGTATTTTGCTTTGTAATGCGAAAAACCAGGGGAAATAAAAAATTGGAACGAAAGCAACGGCAACGAAATAATTAAATATTCATTCAGTCCTTATGCTGTGCCCCTGTCACTTTGTCTTATAAGCGAGATGAAAATATAAAAAGGAGATTGTGTATTGACTAAAAACTTAACCAAATTACTAAAACAGATTCTGAACGGATTCCTAAAACTGATGCTGTATTAGATCAATTAACGAATGCAATTTTTTTCCCCTCACTAGACCTAGCATCTGGTTATCGGCACATAAAATTAAATGAAAAAGATGCTGAAAAATTGGCATTTAATACAAATTTTGGCCTTCATGAATTCAGTAGATTACCTTTTGGTTGGAAAAATTCTTCAGGTGTTTTCCAAAGAGCTCTTAGTCAAATTTTAAATAAATATCAGATTCAGTTTGCCTTAAATTATTTTGATGATATTATAGTATTTGCTCCAAATTTCGATGAACATCTTAAACATTATCAAATAATATTTGACATATGTGAAAAAGAGAATATAAAATTAAAACAATATAAGTGGAATTTTGTTAAAGAAAAAATAAATTTTCTAGGATACGAGATTCACGCAGAAAAATATCATACTAGTAACGCAAATATTGAGGTTATTAAAAAATTAAAACCCCCTAAAAATATTAAGGAATTATAAAGATTTTTAGGAAGTGTAAATGTATACCATAAATTTATTCAAAATTATGCAAAGACTAGAGCTCTTTAACAAACTTACGTAAAAAAGATACTCCCTATAAATAGACTATTCAATGTCAGATAGCTTTTCAAAATTTAAAAGATACTGTTGCGCGTACGGGTTCGTAATGGATTGAATGCACAAGTAGTTAAAGAGTTAATAGAATTTATTCTTTTCACAAGAAACAAAAGAAAATACTGAAATATTTCCTCAGCGATATTTGTACAATATCACAATATCTCAAACGTTCAACAGAACTCAATTCAAAAACAGAGAAGCTAATTCTATCTCACAGCGAATTCGCTACAATCAATCACAGCATTAAGTAAGCAAACTGTTCGCTTAAAACAAGTACAACTGAGCTGAGGTGTTTAAATTCGGCTTTTATAAGCTTTTTAATTATTCATTAGAATATTCTGGTAAAATCTATAAATATCTGGATTTTCCTCGATGGCAACAGCAATTACGAGATGTTTATTTATTAAATATTAAATGCATGCGCTCTTGTATTTTTTACTTTTCCGAAGTAGCTAAATCGTCTGCGTTGCACGAGAAAATAAAACAATTTTAATTATAATTCTAAATAAATAGATAAATAAATACGAAATCCGTAACAATGCCCCTTTCCCAAGGACTGCACATCCCGAGCAGTAAAATCCCCAGATAGGAAGCCAAATTTATAACTAAGGCATCAATGCAATAATAAACATTACATTACAATAACAAAATAAACGAAAATTGCAATAAGTAAATTTTAGCAAATCAAATACTATCAAACGCTAAATACAATTCAAAAACTATCAAATACTGAATACAAATCAAGCATTAAATACAAATCAAATACTACCAAATGCTAAAATACAAGTCAAATACTAAATACAAAAAGGACCATGGTCTTATACTATTCACATTACTATTAACAATTATATACACTACGTAGTATGGTAATAGTAAGGTACCTGTAGTAACATAGTAAGGTACCTGTCGTAATAAACGACTTTAGGCTTAGAGTTTGATGACTTACGGATCCGAACCACGATGTCGTTCAGCCTGTTTGGGACTGTGCACGGACCATCCCAAAGTGACTGTAGTGTTGGACAGAGTCCTTTGAGTCGAGTGGGATTCCGCAACCACACCTTGTCTTCTTCGTTGAAACGATGTCCAGTAGCTTTCGTATCGTAGCGAGTCTTCATCTTCTCCGTCGCCAAGTTAACTCTCTCTCGTGCAAATGTGCATCACTTCAAATCGGGCCTGGAGGATCTTGAATGTATTCCTCAGGAGATGAAGGCGCATCTGGAGGGCGACCAAAAACAAGATCACATGGCAGACGAAGCTCACGATCGAAGAGCATCCGAGATGGGGAATATCCGGTAATCTCGTGGACAGCACTACGGTAAGCCAGTAAAAATAGTGGCAACTTCCTGTCCCAGTCCTGTTGGTTTCTGGAAACCACTAATGAGAGGTTATTGAGGATGGTTCGATTAAACCTCTCTACCATACCGTCCGACTGGGGATCTAAAGGCGTCGTTTGGGTTTTGTCAATGCCGAGTAGTTTGCAGAGTTCCTTGACTACAGCCGAGGTAAAATTCCTTCCCTGATCGGAATGTAACTGAAGAGGAACTTCGAACCTGGAAATCCAGTGCTGTATCGTCATCTCTGCTACTATGACAGCCTCTTGATCAGGAATAGGATACGGTTCAGGCCACTTGGTGATGTAATCAATGACAACGAGGATGTATTTGTTGCCATCAGCAGTTCGTGGCAGAGGTCCTAAGATGTCAAAGGCGATACGTTCGAAAGGTGCTCCTACATTGTAACGTTGCAGCTTCCCCCGGCTGCGTTTCTTCGGTCCTTTCCGACTTGCACAGGCATCGCAACATCGACACCACTTTTGCATGTCATCCTTTGCATTATTCCAGTAGAAACGCTCCCGAACTGTCTGCAAGGTCTTCATTATTCCGAAGTGACCTCCTACATGTCTGCTATGTAGTTCTTTAAGGACGTCCGGGATCCGGGATCTTGGGAGTAGCAGCTGCCATCGGAATGTCTTTCCGTCATCCGATTCGAATTTCCAGCATAAGACACCGTTTCGAATATGGAGTGAGCCCCAGAGAGCCCAAAATTGTTTTGTCGTGGGACTATAGCTCAAAATGTCCTGCCAGGTAGGTTTTCTGTTTGAGGCCTCCATTAACTCAATTATGGGTTTAATGTCAAGGTCTTCCACCTGGTCTTTTCTGATTTCCTTGTCACTCCATGGGTCTGGATCAGCCGATGTTGATGTTGCAATTTGTCGTGCGACTGGATTAACCAGTTGGTATTTAGCTTCGACGCTGGAATAAAATCGGCTCTTTTCTGGGCAAGGTCTTCTAGACAAGGCGTCAGCTTTTCCGTGCGATGATCCCTTGCGATAACGGATAGTGATGCTATATTCCTGGAATCTCTGTATCCACCTGGCTGTCTGAACCCCAGGATTCTTGAAATTTAAAAGCGAGGCCAATGATGCATGATCCGTGCGGAGTAGGAATTGTCTGCCGTATAGATAATGATGGAAATGTTCTACGGCTTTGACTATGGCGAGCAACTCTTTCCTGATGACACAGTAATTCCTCTCCGGTTTAGATAGGCACTTGCTCCAGTAAGTCACTACACGTTCTTGGTCCTCTATTTCTTGGGACAAAACAGCGCCGACACTTTCATTACTCGCGTCCGTGTCGAGAATAAATGGTCTGTGAAGCTAAGGATACGTCAGGATTGGAGCAGATGTTAAAGTTTCCTTCAAGTTGTTAAATGCATCCTCACATTCTTTTGTCCACACGAACTTTTGCTTGCTCTCTGTCAGCTTGTCAAGAAGTCTTGCAATGAAAGAAAAATCCTTCACGAATCTCCTATAGTAGGTGCATAGTCCTAGAAAGTTTCTCAGCTGGTGGACATATTCGGGACGTCTCCAGGCTTTAACACCTGACACGTTTTCAGGATCCGTGCGCACACCTTCAGCAGAGGTGACATGTTCGAGGTAAGTCCCTTCCTGTCTGAATAATTTGCATTTAGCGGGACTCAACTTTAGATTGGCTTCTTTCAGTTTCTGAAACACCTTTCTAATATTTTCTAGATGTTCTTTGAAACTCTTCCCGATGATGATGACGTTATCCAGGTACATCAGATAGGCTTCGTAAGAAAGACCTTTCAAAACAGTCTCCACTAGGCATTTAAATGTAGCCGGCGCATTACATAGTCCAAACGGTAGTACCTTGAACTGCCAAAGTCCTTGTCCTGTAGTAAATGCTCTCTTTTCTCGGTCATTAGGATGTATTTCTACCTGCCAATATCCACTCTTTAAATCAAGTGTCGAGAACCACTTGAAAGAGTATCCAGAATGTCGTCAGTTTTAGGAAGAGGGTAACTGTCTTTCATCGTGATCTCGTTCAACCGGCGATAGTCAACGCAAAATCTGGTTGATCCGTCTTTCTTTTTCACCAGGACGATGGGAGATGCCCAGGGACTTGCTGAAGGCTCGATGACATTGCTTTCTTGCATGTCCTTTAAAAGTGTTCGCACCTTTTTCTGTTTCGAAATCGGCAGACGTCTTGGATGTTGCTTAATTGGTGGATGATCCCCTGTATCAATTCTACGATGTGTCAATCTAGTTCGACGAATGTCAAAAGACGAGCGGGAGAAATCATCTTGAAGACTTTTAATAACACGTTCGGCAGCATTCCTCTGTTCCTCTCGCAAATGCGCATTCTGCAATAACTCCGATGTAATGCTCTCTGAAGATACGGATTCTAGGATGTTACTCTTTCTTTTAACGCTGGTTACTGGAGTACATTCTGCAACCACTTCACCTTTCTTAATAACTCTCGCTTTGTCAGTTACATTGGCAACTCTCACCGGGATAAGGTCATCGATAGGTCGACGAGTGCTGAGGCTATTAGCACTCCTTTAGGGCTATTACGATTCTTGGGATATTCCATGACGCCGTAGCGTAAATTTCTATTTTCGGCTATGGATCCAGGAAGTAGAATTTCTATTCTTGCCGATATTGTGATATCGTCTTGAACTGTGATTTTATGGATAGCTTTCACTCCTCCATCATTAATCCAGAATAAGGGTATGTCCTCAGAGGCAGAATGCAGTTCGTTATTTTTAAAGTCCAAGGAAAAGTTGTATTTTCTTAGTCCAATCCGAGTACGCAAGGGTCTGTAATTTCTGCTACATATGCCGTGTGGTGGTAAGCGGCACTTCCAAACGTAATATTAATGTTTAATTTTCATTCGATTTCGATCTCGCCTGAGACAGTCTGGAGAATAATGCAGGGCGGCGTCCAGATGAGTTTGCTTTTCAATTGTTCAGCCACATCTTTTCGAATGATGGTAACATTGGCTCCTGTATCGATGGTTTTATTGCAAGGAACTGGGAATTGATGTGTCCCCATGATGAAAAATCCGTTCCTGCCGCCACTCACTACATTGACCTACTGAGCAGCTTCCGACCAGAGTTAGCCTGGAGGCATTTAACGGAATAAATTACTCAGAGGTGGGACCATCTACTATCTGCCAGCCACAGCCTTAGGTCAGGGCCACAGCAGATCAGTCGGGCATTTATTATCAAAGTTAAAATTACGGAGGTTACAGTTATACAATAAATACAAATTGATTAAGTACATAACATACGTTGAAGAGTACGTCTAATGTAATATATAGAAGTTTTACAAAAGCGTAGTGACATGATAGTAATGAGCTGCCGTCTGCAAAGGCAAACATTGGAACACTAAATAAAATAATTTTACATTATACATTTTAAATTTTACATTTTAAAATAAAAATGGCAGGAGAGTCTCAACTAAAAGAAAAAAAAAAAAAAAAAAAAGAAAAACTCAACAAACTGTACAAGACACTAAGATCAGAAAAAAACTAGTAAAGCACAGAACTCATACATCACAAATAAATACACAGATAAAAGCATAAAAACTACAAAAAAAAACATTTTACATTTTATATTAGAAAAACATTACAATACAAGCGTGAGAGTCTCAATTTTAGAAAGGAAATCAAAACATTTAAACAACAATTATGATTTGTACATTCTCCTTCACAGTTGCATTTAATTTCATTAGGGTTTAAAATAGGCGTGATACGTTTGAGTCATGTGGACCTGTACTGTTACAATTTCAAATTTAGGTAAGTATGTTAAGTTAGTTACAGAAATGAGAGTACACATTGTATTTGACAAGTTAATGGTACATTAGTCAGAAGAATAAATGCTTAGATTGGGCATGTTACAAATGCGAGGATACGTTGTTGTGATGACATATTTGTCACAGTGGAAGCAAATGAGAAATTTTACGAAATGCGACAAACTGTACAAAACACCAAGATTAGAAATACAACTAGTTAAAGTACAGAATTCGTACACTGCAAAAAATAAGCATAAAAAACTGCCAAAAATACTTTTTACATATTGTATTAAACATTTTAAAATAAGGCATAAGGGTCTCGATTTTCAAAAGGAAATCGTATCAGTTGAACAGCAATTAGGATTTGTACATTCTCCTTCACGGTTGCGTTTGATTTCATTAAGGTTTAAATTAGGCGTGATACATGATTCATGTAGACCTGTACTGTTACAATTACAAGTTAATGTACTTATTGAGCTAGTTACAAAAGTGAGAGTACATAGATAAGAATATAAATGCAATATACAGTCATCAGAATCATAATAGAGATATAAACAATGTTCTAGCATTCAGTAAGGTTTAAATACAGTACAAAAGATACAATAAACAAATCGACTTATAACAAAATTATCCTCCATTAAGGAAATATACTCTGCACTAGAAACTGAAGCGGTCAAAAATTAATGCTGAAACAGTATATATTACATTCGACAAGTAAAGGACCTGTTGTAACTCTTGCCAGACGCTTGTCACATAAAATTTAAACTTGGATATTGCATGTTACATATGAGTGGGTACAGTGATTGAGGAAACATATGTCATAAAATGATTGTATTTGGATAAAACATGTTATATAAATGAGGATACATAAACAAGCAATCAAAAGTACCAAAGATGAAATATTAACAATTTTCTGCCGTTCAATAAAGTAGGCCGATTCATAACAATCTTGTCTGCTAAACAGAACATGTACTATGCACTACAAACAAATATATACAAAAACAAACGGAAACTAAACATGAATTGACAGCATATAATTGACATGCAAACAACCAAATGGAAATCGTTCCATGCTCCAGTCACATAAAACCACAACAGTACTTAGGTAAGGCATGTAACATAAGTGAGGATACTTTGCTATGCCGCCACTCACTGCAGAAATTTGAAGTGTTTTAAACTGGGGCTTTTCATTGTTTGGCAACCTCCGCCCCGTGAGATGGCCAGAAATCAGTTTTCCTCCTTCTTGATAGGCACGGTTTTAACATCCGTGCCCTGGGGTGTTCTGCAGTTTCTTCGTATGTGCCCTTCAGCCCCGCACTTCCAGAACTTTACGGTCGGTTTCCTTCATCAGTATTCCATTGCAAGGCATTCAGTTGTCGTGTTAAATCATCTAGGCGAGCAGCCATTTGATCCACTGGTTCTTAGATTTGCAGAGCTCTGATTGGGTGTCGGTCTCTGCGAGTAGCTTGCTGAGCTGCCTCGAATTTCATGGCGTACACCAGAGCACTTTTTAAGTCCTTCACATCAGCCATTCGCAGTACTTTCTGTATTTCAGGATCCCGGATGCCGTCGATAAAGTACTGCAGAGACAGTTCCCTTGTTTCTCTTGGACACTCCATAAAGGCGAGATGGGACAGTCTTTCAACATTCGTGGCGAGCTCTTGGAGTGCTTCGGTGGACTTCTGTTGACGGGATTTTAATTAAAGCCTACTATAGTCTTTTAGACATTTCTCCCCGAAGCGCATCTCCAATGCGCCGGATAGAGCTTCGAAGTCTAGTTTCTGGTTTTCTGGAAGAGTCTGCAGGACATCCGCTGGATCTGCTCTCAGTGAAGCAGCGAGATGACAGTGTCAGGACTGAGTGTTCGGTGCATATTCTTGGCAAACATCTTCGTGAAAATACTTGAGTCCTGATCTTGAACAGGAAGCTTGATGCAGCTATGTTCTGTGGTAGAATATTGTGATTAAGTGGTAGAAGAACTATCTTTAAAGGGATTTAAAATCCTCTTTTATTAAACCACAATTATTTACAACTACTTCCCAACTCGGGAGGGATACAGAAAATAAAGACCGCACTTGGGTCTAAAATGAATAATCAAATTAATTTAAACTAAAACTAAATAGAAATTAAGTAGTCGTTGCTCACAGAGCTATAACGCGAGGTTGGCCTCTAAACTAAATGGTGCGTAGCAAGGTTTAACTAATACTGACGCACTTAGATTTACTTCAATAAGTAATCACGGAACAGCGCTACGGCTTAGAATTTAAATACTAGCTAATCAGGCGAATGTTGAATAGAGTAACAGTGGTCTGAGACTAAAAGCTCTCTCACATTGAAAGGTTTCTACCTTTCGTTTAAATACTACTTGGCTCCACTTCAAATTAGCATAAAGCTGAAACGTGCGCTTATTCTAACAGGAAGTTGAAATGAGAAGGGATAGAAAAAGTTAAATTAAAATAAAACTTTGTTAGTTTAACTAAAACCTTACAACAGGCCTTAGCTTGAGAATCCCATCCATTCGCATTCTCAACTATCGAAAATTGTGTCTTATACACTTGCCAGGAGGTCTTCTCATCATACGTCGATAGCTTCAGAGAAGGGCGAGCAGGCAAGGGTAAAAATTTGAAACCATACAAATTGTTTCCTGCTGTCGCTATGCACTTCTTTAGGGCGTCAATTTCTTTGGCGACGGCAGCAGAAACTCTGTCATCAATTTGTTGTTGGACGGCAGAAACTCTTCCTTCGATTCGTTGCTCCACAGCAAAAACTCGTCCTTCTATTTGTTCTTTCACCGAATAAACTCTTTCTTCAATGTGTTCAACTTTATTTTCAACAGCGTCAATTCTGCCTTCCATAGCTTCGAATTTGTTTTCTATTACATAGGTAATTTCCCTTTTCGTTTCCTCTTGCCATGCCTCAATGTTTTCTTGAACAACCTTCATTTCATCTTTAACAGTTTCCTGAACAACCTTCATTTCATCTTTAACAGATTCCAGAACAGCCTTCATTTCATCTTTAACAGATTCTTGACCAGCTTCCATCCTTTCTTGACCCGCTTTCATATCTTCTTGGCCTGCTTTCATTTCTTCTTTAAATGTACAAAGGCAGACACGAGCTGTCTCAATTGTTCTTCCATTGTTCTAATGAATGGCATTCAAAAATCTCATTTCTGACACCAAAATGTTTTGCGTGCGTACGGGTTCGTAATGGATTGAATGCACAAGTCGTTAAAAAGTTAATAGAATTTATTCTTTTTACAAGAAATAAAAAAAAATTCCTCAGCGATATTCGTACAATATCACAATATCTCAATCGTTCAACAGGACTCAATTCAAAAACAGAGAAACTAGTTCTATCTCACAGCGAATTCGCTACCACAGCATTAAGTAAACAAACCGTTCGTTTAAAACAGGTACAACTGAGCTGAGGTGTTTAAATTCGGCCTTTATAAGCTTTTTAATTATTCACTAGAATATTCTGGTAAAATCTATAAATATCTGGATCTGGATTTTCCTCGATGGCAACAGCAATTACGAGATATTTATTTATTAAATATTAAATGCATGCGCTCTTGTATTTTTTACTTTTCCGAAGTAGCTAAATCGGCTGCATTGCACGGGAAAATAAAACAATTTTAATTATAATTCTAAATAAACAGGTAAATAAATACGAAATCCGTAACATTACGTTAATTTCGAGACTCATTGTAACTTTGTTTAACCCAAAATCCTATCATGTATTTGTGGATGCATCTAAAGAAGCTGTTGGTTCAGTTTTAAAACAAGAACACACTCATTCTCATTCTAGAAAATTAAGGTCTTATGAGCAAAATAATGCAATTACTGAATTAGAATGTTTAGCCATTATTGATGGCTATAGATAAATTTTATTATTATTTACATGGTAATCAATTTACTATACATACTGATCATGCTGCTTTAGTTTGGATTAAGAATATTAAACATTCTACTGGTAGGTTATTTAGATGGTCTTTGAAATTATTTATGTATGATTTTGATATAAAATATAAAAAAAATCTTCTACTAATGTTGAAGCTGATATGTTAACTAGAAATCCTATTTGTCAACATTTAAGTTTGCATGTTAATTTATTATCTTTAGAAGAAATTAAAGAGCATCAAAATTTAGATAATATATGCAATCATAAATATAAGAAAATTAATGATGTGTTAACTGTTAAAAAGCAAGGACTATATAAAATCGTAATACCAATATCTCTTCGTACTAAAGTACTTGAAAAAGCTCATATTCAGTTTCGGCATATTGGTGTGTCCTCAATGCTAAATTTATTATATCCTCGATATTATTGATCTGGAATCGTTCAAGATGTTATTATTGTAAACATTGTGAAGTATGTCAATTCAGTATGAAAAATAAACAAAAGAGATTTGGTGTAATTCAAGCCCTACCATCTGTAAGTGAACTTTTTGAAATATTTTCTATTGATACCGTTGGTGGTTTGGACTATTCTAAATCTATTAAGAAATATATTCACATTTATTATATATCATGCTACTCGTTATACATGGACCTTTGCTTCTAAAAGTGTAACTACTGATATAAATTGTTTAAGACAAATTTTTCAAATTCAAAAAAGAAAATTTTAAGTGATAGAAATGCTGCTTATTCAAAATTTAAGCACTTTTTAACAATTCATAATGTAAAACAAATATTAAATACCGCTAACAGACCTCAAACTAACGGTAAAGTTGAATGAGTTAATCAAGCAATTATAACTCGATTAAAATGTAAATTAAATTCTTGGACAAAATTATTACCTCAGGTTACTGAAGAATATAATAACCACATTCTGTAACAAAATTTCCGCCATCTTATTTAATGTACGGAAAATTACCTTATGATCCTCTACTTGAAAATCAAGAAGTATATCCACCAACTGAAGAAGCTAGAAAAATTGCCCAAAAAGGTCTGATGATTATCACAATGTAAATAAAGATATGATGCCGACTATAAACCCAATAATTTTAAAATAGGTGATTTAATAATGTATGAAGAATTTCAATATCCTAATACCCGTAAACGTTCTTTTCCTTTCTCAGGCCATTAGAAAATTTTAAAGCAATAGTCTGAAGTTAGTTTTGAAACAGATAAGCCTAATCCTCTAACTAAAAAGAAATCAGAAATTATTCGCTTACCAGACTTAGACCTTTTAATACAGCTAGCGAATTTAAATTAACCGTTAGAAATAGTAGAATCCCTGTGTCTGTGCAAAATTAATTTATTTTAGTTTTCTAAATTCTGCATACAACGTTTTCCCCGATTATGACATTTTAAAACCCAATAAAGTCTTTAAAACCTAACTATGACAATTTATTTTCCTGATTTTGACCTTTCCCAGTCTAACTCCTTTCCTATCGTGCCTTTCCTTCTTCCCACAGGTTTTCTGTTCTAAATTTGTTGTATACGTTCCCCATAGCCCAGGAGATGAGGAGAGGGAAAACTAACACCACATCTTGAAAATTGGATTCAATACCAGATTCTCATTCAAAGAGGACATGTTTTTACTTTTTTTTCACATGAAGTTTTACACTATGTGTATTACACCTTGCATCCCCTCTTTAGGGATGATGCAAGAAGCGATAGCACACGCTCGCTGTCCCTCTAGAAACACTCCTAACACCCCCAAAAATTTTATTGTTTTTATTTGTTAGGAGATTCAGCTATGGTTATGAAACTGACTTGGGTTATTTCTGTTTTCTGTATCAGTCACGATCCTTTGGCCATAGCTTAGAACAGAAGTGCTACCACACGCATACAGACAAACACACACGTACATTTTACATAATTTTAAAACAAGACTTTTTCCCTTTCTCTCTTCTTATTGTAGGGTAATATTCCATTATATTTTCTGCAAAATTGAACAGAGTTTAACTTGATTGTACGAATTATTTGTCTTAAATTTCGGTCTTAATTTTATATAATTTTGTATTTTTATTAATTAATATGAAAGATTTTCGAAAGAAAAACTTTGACAATTGTACAATGCCAAGAAACAATTACCTTTTGCTATAGAACGGAGGTTGTTTGATATATTGCACTTAAGCATCCCCCAACCATCAGCAAACTGGTCCGTTGATTTTGTTGTAGAAGACATGTCACGTAATCGTCAAAGAGTTATTGTGTTATTTAATGTTGCATTATATCATTATGTTTCATATTAAATTCTGTTGTATTAAATATGTTTAATATTTACAATAAGAACTTATTGAATTAATCATAAATTGTGTATTATATTTCCACATGAAAGTTGGCAAATTCATGGAAATGTTTTCGTCAAGAAATAGAAGGACTTTTATTGAACATTTACTTTGTAGAGCTATTTTCGTCAAAAACATCGGGCATTTTAAGAACTTAATTACTTTAAAAATTATATTTGTGTTAATTTATTATTTAGTTTTATTTAGGAATTGTAGTGTTGTTGAAATAATTGTAAATTATATGTTTAACTATTTCATAATCTATGTATGAGAAAGGTCATGAACAATGATAGGTCATAGGAAAACCTGCAGGCTATGTTCTTGATGTTTCCTCATTTCTTTCCTCATATGGTAAATTTTCTCTTGCTTCGCTAATACACTAATGCTTTTTCTCCCAAACTGCTCTCCTAACCTTTGTTTTGAAGGAGGGATATGGCTTCTCTAAGAAAGGACTGGCCATCTTACGATTAACTATTCTTAATTTGGTGTTCTCCCCCGCCCCCTAAGTTCATCTGTTCTCCCAAATTCAAGATATTGCCATGTTACATAACGCTGCTTGAAAAATGGAACTAAAAATTAACCAGTAGCTGTTTAGCTGTAACTGTGCATATACGTGGTATAAATACTCTTCGCAAGCAACTACGTCATTCATTCCTTTTCGTAATTTCTACTTGCTAACATCTCCCCACTGCTTTGCTTTCCTGCTTACGTCGTACTTTTAAAACTAGTGTAAATAAAAATTATCGTATTTATCTATGATTAGATGCCTACCAAAAGAGAGCTGATATAAATTATCATGGAATAAAGTTGTGTTTTGAAACAGCCACGCCTAGAAGTATTTAGTTTATACATCCTTCTATCTATCTACGCAGACTTCAAGCTGTAGCGCATCAAAATATCCACCCTCGGCCATGTCTATTGCCAGAAAAAAAGTACTGGATTCCGGGAAAAATCAAATGATTTATTCCCGGAATAAATGAGATATCTATATCTATATCTATACCTGCCTATCTATCTATCTATCTATATCTATATATACGTATATATAATTAGAATTGCAACTAATTAATAGAAATAAATTACTAGAAATCAAGACAAGTTCGCTTCGAAGCCCTGGACCATGCTAGACTTATAGATATCTAAACTTTACTGTACGGTGAATTGAATTATGAGAAAGGTTTTTAAATGAGTAAAATGTAAAATTTATAACTGTTAATTATAAGATGCTGAGTAATGATCTCCTGTGCAATGCGATGACATTTTTACATCGCGAAATTTCAGCTTTTCCACCAAACGCACAGTCTAAGCCTCCAAAAATTATATAGAATAAGTTTTGGTAATTTGGTTTTAAGTATTATTACAGAAAAATTTTAACATTTTCTTTGTTTCTTAAGATACAACACTTGAGCGTTCCACATTATTTCCTTTCTTTAATGTACTTGTATTATGTTATGTATATACGACATTGCCAATAAAGTGTATTCCACAAGATGAAGCATTTTATTTGAATATAATTCAAGTGATATAATACAATTAATATAAGTAATATAATATTCTTAAAATATAGTAATGCAATATACTTAAAAGTAATATAGTACACTTAGATATAATACAGATATGAACACTGATGAGAGTACACTAACACTTAAGTGGAAGCTACAAATACGAAACTTTCTGAATGGCCGGATGCCTGAAGTTGACATTTTATTACTTTCGGTTAGCGGAAGCACTGCTCTCTTCTCACTGAGTCTACATGCATTTAAAAGTAGCTAAGACTTTATGCTGCGTTATAAAATTATAATTCCTTTCTCACTATTTTAATTGTATAAACATGTTGCAAGTTGATGACCTAATTTTCTCAAAGTTTCACGAATATGAATTAAATCTGTTATTTTTTTAAATTTTCTAATTTCATATCAATTATTAAATTATTTTTAGCATTATGTAATTTTAATTTCTCCTTGTATGAGAATTAAATCGTTATAATGCCTAATACTCTTCTCTAAAACCGAGCTAAAGCTTGAATTATTCTTCAAAATTCTAAGCCACAGTATCGCTTTATGTTCTTGATTGCCCAATATTTACTTGAAAATTGTTTACTTCCTTGTACGAAGTAGAGGAAGTATAGTAATCGCGAAAAATTTAGGACGTCATATTTCAACAGAAATATCAATTTCAATTCCCTCGAAACCATTTAAACGTTGTTTTTTCGTGACATCTGTACGTACGGACAGAACGGACAGAATAAAGAACTGTTTTTGCCAAAAAGGATTGTACAATGGATTTAGAATGGATTGAGAAAACATTTTTTTCCTGACGTCTATACGTACGAATGTATGTATTTCGTATAACTCAAGAACGAGTTGCGGTAGAACGTTAAAATTTTGTGTATGGGGCTGCTATGAAATGCAGTAGTGCACTTCTCGTTTTCGTTGCAATAGGCTGCATCAATTGTATATATACATATATGTCTATATATATTCCCACTCAGTTACCTGGCTTAATGAGCTTAGTTTTTTTTTATATGTTGGTAAATTGTGGATTTTTTGCTTTGAAAGTGATTGAATTATGTGGTTTTTATGTTAAGTTAATTTGCATGCAATAATTGTAGAATTTTAACAGTTTAAAAGTGGAGCGTTAAGCCTAACGAACGCCACTTGTTTACATTTGAAACTCAGTAGAATAGTGAATTAAGTGAGTTTTTGCAGGTTCAATGTATTTTTGTAGAGTGGGACCAAAAGTAAACTTTCAGTTTTGTGCACCAAAAATATCTGCCCTTTTGCCCGCTATCCAAATTCCTTATTTTTGCGTAGAAACTGTAATTTTAATTTATAAAAGTTACTTTTTTTTAACTATTTTAACTGTTGCTAGTGTTTTATGTTTTTTCGTATTTTAAAATTTGAATGAAGATGTTTTGAATTTTTGTGTATTTTTAATTTGTCGCGAAGTGAGAACTGAATTATTTGATTGAGAAATATATCTCCGAGGAAATAAGTTTAAATCAAATACAGCAAAAATGTGTATAATTTAGTAGGACATTCAAGGATGTCATATGGTGTCCACATCAGACTTTTTTTTTTACTTTTATAACAGTCTAGGACTTAGATTACTGCGTAGGTATATTATGCTCGAACCTAGCAATTATGATTTTAGGGTCCAAAATAATCTTTCAATTAGACTTTATTCTCGTAAAATTGGCAAGGAAAGTAGGCATTGCGGAGTTCTTGCTTTTTATAATGTAGAGTTTGAAGTTCAGCTTGAAGATAAATTGAGAATATTAACTGTAGATTGTTTTAATTAGGAAGATTGTTTTGATGGCGTCGATCTCTTCCCGCCAGTTACTGAACTGTCCAAATAAACAGTTTTTGTACCACATCATCAGTTGTAATCGTAGTTTTGGATGGGAGAGAAGCAGCGCATACACAGAGATGAATTTTAGTATATTTTCTCTTAATTTTGAAAATGAGCATATGAGTTAAAACAATGCATCTTTAAGATACAAGCAATAAAGTAAGGGAAGTGAATAGCAACCTTAAACGCTAATGTAAGTCGGAAAACTTCATAAATTAAAACAAATAATAAAGCAACAACAAAATGAATAAAACTTGTGTAATGTTAAAGTATTTGGAATTTGAAAATTTAGACTGCGAATTTTGTCGTACTCCCAGAGGATAAAATTATTATCCTGATTATAAGACTCAAAACGAAATTTAACTGGTAAATGGAAAACTGAGTGAAAAATGTCATTGCTTACAATAGTTAAGTTAATAGTTAAATTATTTAATACACGAAAAAAATGTGAGAGCAGACGAAGGAACTGATGACGCGTCGCTTCGTTTACTTATTTATAATTTTTACGTGTTTCAGATTTCCTTGATATTGCCGTCCCATTTAAGCTGTCGAACTCCTGCCACTGACAGGTTTGTTTATCATCCATGTTATAAAATGCAAATTTGGCAAGTGGATTACTTACCATTTGCTGCATTCGCTTATTGACACCCGTACTTGCATGTAATAAAGATCTCAAGTGTTCCAGAGCTTAGAATAGAAAGCTTTATGAGATGCTGGAAGTTAAGAGCTATATTTGATATCTGTGAAACGATAATGGTATGCTTTCATAACTATCCTTATTAGATTTTTGATAACGTTTCCTCGTAAATTAATTCTCTGCCTATATTAATAATACATGTTACCGCACAGCTACAATTTCACCTCACTCTGAGGTGGTAATGGATGGATAGGAAGAAATGATAGATAAAGATAGTTAAATATAGTAGCAACAACAAACAGTATATACCTCTATGTAATATGTGTAGTTCGGTCAGGAGAATCAACGTACGCTGCAAGAATTCCGTAATTATTGTTATTACTATTCTTATTTATTTCTTTATTATTATGTAAGGTTTATCCTATGTTTATTAACAGTTATTTTAAGTTTTGTATCTTTCCTATCTTATTCTAATTTCAGCTTACAATTTCCTGCCAGATGTAAATTCAGAAACGCAGTAAATGCAAATGAGAAAGAGTACTATTTAAGTCGATACTTCACCGACTTCTAGAGAAAGAGTCTGATTCCCTGACTAGCGCGCGTTTGCCTTTGGCTACGTTCTCTCTTCGTTACTACGCTCGGCTATGTCTTAGGCCCTTGCATGGCTTCGCCGATTAAATTAATACTTAGGGGCCAACTAATTTCTGATAGCTTCGGCTATACCTTTCAGATAGCTTAGTTAAGCTAGTTTAGTTTAATTTAAATTCATTATTATTTAAGTTCAAGCCCGAGTGAAGGGTTTGTGTAAAGTTCCAAGTAGGAAGTGATTGTAAATATTTTGAAAAATAAAGGGTTGTGAACCTTTTTTAACTCTTAAGTGTTTGTTCACACACTTAAGCGATTATTCGCTTGTTAGTGTTCATGGGGTTCTAAGTTAGAACTTTAGAATTAAATAAGTAAAACGCCACATTTGGCGGCCGAAAGTGTTCTTAACGAACCATGGCGCTAGGTAGTGAAGATTTTTCGTTGACCCCTCCCACCTTTCAGTTCCTCAGGCACAACCAAACCCCATGGAGGGATTTGGATTTATCTTGGAAACGATAAGGGCAGCGATGAAGCCACCAGCAGCTTTTGACGGCAAATGATCCGTAATGACCTTTCTGGAGCACCTGGACCTACACTTCACATTATATCCTGTCAACCAGCCACAGAAAATAATCATCGCTACGACGAATTTAAAAAGTCAAGCCCTCAGCTGGTACAAGAATATACGCAAGAGTTTGCTGGGGGATCCAGGATCCGAAACGTACACTTGGAAAAATTTTAAAAATTCCCTATTGAAAGCATTCCTAGTTGTAAAAGACCGCGCGAAACTGGAATCAGAATTATTTAGTAAATATCAAACTAATTTCGACGAATTAATGGACTTCATCTTAAGAAATATTCATATTGTCTAATTATTATATGGGAAAAGGTCTGACAATGAAATCACATCGAAATACTTTTGCTGCAGTTGCTTCCATCAATTCAGGACTTTCTCTAAGTTAGAAATCCGCAAATGCTGGAAAGCTTATTTGAACTAGCTGTCAAATTTCAGAGCAGGCGAACGGCCGAAAACGCGTGTGTGAAGAATTTTACTCAGTATTCAACGTTTCACTCTCAGACGAAATCTTAAGCTCAGCAGAATTCCTATCGACAAGAGGGGAAAGTAGCAAAGCCGATCAGACCAAAGCGTGGGAAGTAAAAAGCAGTTGGACCAAGGGCGCGAAAAAAAGGATTTAAACTAGTCATGGTGACTAGAAGGAGGGTGAAGTTCCCATGTGAGAACGTAAATCCCTCAGAAATCAAGCTGAATACGGTAATCGTACAAAATTTTGCCTTGCCAGAAATCCAAATGCTACTAAACGACGTCCCTACGACAGCCTTACTGGATACCGGGCTCAAGGCAGCTTCCCGTCGCAGGATTTTTTTTAAAAAGCATTTTTGTCGTTACAGACTGTTTAAGGCAACGGGTCAAAGCGTGATTGCTGCCCAAGGCAAACAGTGTGTCTGCTTGGTAAAAGTGCGGCTGCATGTTCAAATAAAAAATGAGACTCAAAAACTTAATTTTCTTGTTGTAAAGAACTTACCGCACTCATATTGGGGATTGATTTCTTACGCGCAGCTATCGACACTGGTAATGAGCCTCCAGTTCGGTCTAAGCCATACAGGAATAACCGTATTAAGGAAGACATTCTCGAGCAACACATTAAGAAAATGCTCCAGAACAAAAGAATTGCGCCAACTACTAGCCCCTATGGCCAGTCCTTTAGTTTTATGTAGAAAGAAGAATGGACTGCCATCCGCAGATCCGAATGCGTGGAGATTCGCAGTTGACTACAGAAAATTAAATAGCAAAACGAAATGTCCCACACATCCCCTCTCGATAATAGATGAAATCGTACGAAAAATTCGGTCAACTAAATATATGACAACCTTAGACCTGACCTCAGACTATTTTCAAATTTCAGTAAAACTCGAGGATGTCGAAAAGACAGCTTTTGTTTCGAAGTCAGGTGTGTATGCCTTTTTGAGAATGCGGTTTGGCATAAGTGGAGCTCCGGCTTCATTTCAAAAAATTATGGATATTGTTTTAAGGCCATTCTTGGGAAAAAGTACAGTCATCTATCTCGATGATATTATTGTGACCAGCGAAACCCTAGAGGAACAGATTAAACATTTAGAGGAAGTTTTTACAGTATTAAATGAAGCAGGCCTCAAAATTAATCCTAAAAAGTGCAAGTTTGCCGCCAAGGAGTTGAGGTACCTCGGCTATAAAATCTCGAAAAACGTTATAGAAACTGACAACTCTAAAATTTTAGCGATCAAAAATTACCCACTGCCAAATACGGCTAAGAAGTTAGCATCCTTCCTGGGGATGTGTTTCTATTATAGAGTATTCATTAAAGATTTTTCAAAGATAGTTGAACCTTTATTGGTACTTAAACGAAAAAAGACTAGGTTAACATAGACAGCGGAGGCGAATACGGCGTTTGAAGAATTGAAACACGCCCCTGTTCTTAATTCCCGGAAAGGGATCAAAACTTGGAGACTGCAGCGGACGCACCAAACTAGGCAGTTGGCGCAGTTCTTTCCCAAAATGGGCAGCCAATAGCTTTATTTTGCAAGACGCTTAATCAAACTCAACAAAATTATACCGCAACTGAGCGGGAAACTCTCGCGGTCTTATTAGAGGTGAAAAAAGTTTGCGTGTACATTGGAAGTACCCCGATAACTGTGTATTCAGATCACGCGGCAGTTGGTTGCCTATACTCCGGTAAAAAGCTTTCGCCCCGACTCATACGTTGGACACTAAAACTGCAGGAGTTTAATTTAATAATAAGACACACGCCGTGGTAAGAAAATGTAGTTGCAGATGCCCTTTCAAGGATTAAGATCAATGAAGACGGAAATAAAATTAAATGTACGATGCTAACAGCGAAAATAATTGAATCCCGGGAAACAATAATCGCCGAGTTAAAAACGGACCCAGAATTTAAAGATATCTATGCTTATCTGCAAGATCTCGAAAATTATGAACATGTAGACTTAAGGGCGATTCGCAATTGGGCGGCCCATTATGAAATTATAGATAAATTGCTCTTTTACACGAAAACAACCAACGATAATCAAGAATTGCGGCCGGTGGTCCCAATGAGTCTACGCTTAAGCATTCTAGAGGAGCTCCATGACTCGAAATTAGGAGCCCAACTTGGTGTTAGGAAAACCCTGCAAAGGGTCAGTGAAGCGGTGTATTTTACGCAGTAATAAAACGTTGTGACGGCGTATGTCAGGTCATGTCACTTGTGTCAATTAATTAACGACGTTAATTACAACCCGCCGGGTACATAAATAGCATAAAAACCACTTTCCCAAATGAATTGGTTGACATTGATTTGCTTTGTCCCTACCCTAGAAGAAAGATTAATAAAAACAGATACTTGTTAACCATCATGGATCATTTCTCGAAATGGGTAGAAATAATTCCCCTTAAAAAGGCTTCAACAAATATAGTAGCAGATTCGTTTCTAAATAAATATATTTTAAAGTATGGGGCCCCAGTAAAAGTAATATCAGATAATGGTAGACAATTCTTAAGTAATTTATTTGAAAACCTGTGCACAGGCCTTGGCCTACGCCATCTAAAAATAGTACCTTATAGACCGTAATCAAGTATTGCGAAACGCGTAAATAAAAATATGGTTAAAATTATTCGGGGATATGTTAAGAATTATCATGACCGTTGGGACAGCGGCGCCAATGAATTAGGCTTTGCCTTGAGAACAGCAAAGCATGACACTACAAAAAAAAAAACGCAGAATTGTTCCTAGGAAGAAAAATTTTAACGCCGCTGGTTAAGTTATTTTTTGTTCAACAAAGACAGGAAGAGTTTAAATTGAATGATATTCAGAAAATTCTGATGCGGCGAGGTCTACTACGATAGAAAGAGACGGGACGTGGAATATACGTAGGCCAGAAAGTATTAAATGTAAGACATTTATTATTGTCTGCACCCGAAAATAGAGTAGCCAAATTTGAGCCCAGGTTTGATGAGCCATTTATCATCGAAAACATCAAATTTTATACGTTTTATTTAAAGGCAGAAAATCGCCAGCAAACAATTGCTAATGTTGATCAGCTTAAACCGTACTATAGCTGTATGGATTTTCAAGTTCTAAGAGATTTATTCCAGGATCCTGGGACTGCACCATGAACATGGATTTTGCCGTCGCCCAGCAAAGATCCCCCAGCAACAAAAAGAAAAGCCGATAACTCTGAAGAAAGGATTGCGAAACGAACGCAGCAGCAACAAGGTTCAGGCGCTGCCAGAATGAAGAATACGAAACAGATAAAAGTTTCCCTTCAACAGAAGCCAGCGCCGATGGGAAAGCGGAAAAAGTCTCATGGAGTATAAGCGAAGAAAACGTGCAAAAACAGAGCCGAAACCAACGACCTCGAGAAAAACCACAGGAATATGCCAGCCGACATCGACAAAAAGAAAACAACCTGACAACGCAAGATCTATTCCTTTTCAGGAACCCAGAAAAACCAAGAGAGTTTTCAAAGATTCCGAGTCAAGGTCCTGGAGCTACAAAGCGAAGAGAAGCCAGAATTCCAGAATCCTCAGCCGACAAGAAAAGCTGCCCGATTCAACGCCCGAGGGATGAAAAGAAAAGAGGGTCCGGAAGTGAATATCAGCCGCCCGAGACGACTGAGAATCCAAAGTTTGAAATCTCTAACATGGCAAGAATTCTACGCCAAGAGAATGCAGGAGTATAGAAACAAAAAAGATAAGTGAAAATTTTCTTTGTTTTCTATTTTGTATTGAAAATGCGATTTATGTCGTGTGTTTAAAGTTGCTAAATACTGTTTAGAGCAAGAAATTGAATTCGTAAGTTTGCGAGAATGTAGTTGTAACTATTTGTTAAACAGAAAAGATTTTTGAATTCGCAAGTTGGCAAAAATTTATTTTGCAAATACTTATTTTTGAGAATTCTCAAGTGGCGAGAAACTAATTTGTAAATATGTTTAGTCGAAAGCCTTCAATTGTGTTAACTTAAAGATTGTAGCCAAACTTTGTGAATTTTGTATAGCAACTATAACGAATAATGTAAGATGAATTTAAAGTATTACGTGTTAAAATGTCTATTGAATGTTGAAATGCTAATGTCAGCTTTTAAACTATTGTAAAAGTTAAACTTGTATAAATGTAAGTTTTGGTCAAGCTGACTCTAAATACTTTGTATAAGAGATGAATTGAATAAAGCGTAGATTGAATGTGCTTAAAGTTAGGTTCTCCAGGCTTCACTTAAGAATTCTAAAATTAAGCTCTATTTTAGCACATTAGTTCTAGTTTTAAATAGTGTTATGAGGTCTGGAAAGTCGACTTTATAACAAATCGTATCGGTTGGATAGTGGTAGTATGTCTTCGCCGAAATACAACATAAAAACCTCGTCTCAGTCAGAACAATTTCTGGAGAGTGTAGGGGAAGTAGATTTAAATCTTGTGCGAATGAAAGCTGTTTGAGGGCCAAAATAATTTCAATAACAGAGTATTGGTAACGAAAGTGGAAATTGTTTGAGAAAGATAAAAAAACTAATACTTTTCCCTTCCAGATTAATGGAAGGTCAAGACTGCCGTCTGATTGAAAGAAAAGATGAAGCAGATGTTTGTCAAACTGTAAAATTTTGTGAGACTAAAGGTTTTTAGTTTTAGTATAGCTTTAGATACTGTGGAAAGTTGGCCCTAAACAGAAAACGTTTTAATAATGAATTCACAAAAGCGCACTTGCTACAAGTTTTTAAAACCTTTTGTATAGAATGTACACTCTCAAACAAGGTCGTTTTGAGATTTTATTCTTCGAGTAGTTAAATTCTGGTGGGGAAAGATGTAAGGTTTATCCTAAGTTTATTAACAGTTATTTTAAGTTTTGTATCTTTTCTATCTTATTCTAATTTCAGTTTACAATTTCCTGCCAGAATGTAAATTCAGATACGCAGTAAATGCAAAGGAGAAAGAGTACTATTTAAGTCGATACTTCACCGACTTCTAGAGAAAGAGTCTGATTCCCTGACTAGCGCGCGTTTGCCATTGGCTACGTTCTCTCTTAGTTACTACGCTCGGCCATACCTTAGGCCCTTGATTGGCTTCGCCAATTAAATTAACGAATTAAATTAACGGGCCTACTAATTAGATTTCTGAAAGATTAGCCTATACCTTTCAGATAGCTTAGTAAGCTAGTTTAGTTTAATTTAAATTCATTATTATTTAAGTTCAAACCCGAGTGGAGGCTCTGTGTAAAGTTCCAGGTAGAAACTGATTGTAAATATTCTGAAAAATAAAGGATTCTACCTTCTTAAGCCTTACGTGTTTGTTTACACACTTAAGCGATTATTCGCTTGTTAGTGTTCGTAGGGCTCTAAGTTAGAACTTTAGAATTAAATAAGTAAAACCCCACAATTATTATTATTATTATTAATATTTATTGCTATATATTATTATCATTATTATTTATTACGATTATTATTATTTATTACTCCGCAAGAATTCCGCACTTTATCATCTATCTTATAAAACTTGATAGAAGGGATATGTGGGACTTCTTAAATTATTTAAGCATATTCCAGCTGTCATTACCTTATTTAGAGCAATCAGAATGGGTAATGGAAGTGTACAATTAACACCAAGTAGAAAATAATTTGCTGTTTAAGTTCATATTGAGATTTTATCAACTCATGAAATAGTTAAACTTATACTCTATTGCCACGTGACAATAATTCTTTTAACCAAAACAAATCTCAAAAACTGAGAGATTAATAGCTAGAAATATTACTAGTTTAAAATTGAAAACAGCTATGAACAGTTTTATCTACTAGCGAAGCAGTACGAAAACATCGCTATGGAAATGGATTCCTAAGAAGTCGACCAAGAAGAAAGCCCCTTTTGACATAAAAATTAGAAAAATTAGAGTTAATAGATATAAATAGAAGGAAAGAGCACGTTAGTGGATTCCTGAATAGCTGAGAATAAATGTTTTCCTCAGATGAATACAAATCAGTCTACACGATCTCGAAGACAGACTAGCAAGTGATTCATGGTCCAAAGGAAAAACAATTTGTATCTAAATTTACTTTTTTCCACAGTCGAAACGATGATTTAGAATTTCGAAAGGAACTGATATTCCAAAACTAAGGATCAAGAAATTTTGGGTTGGAGGCTATTTCAGAATCAATATACAATATTAAAGAATACTGCGTATTCCAAAAGATTTAACTGTTTGCCAGACCCATCATGATAATCATGATCACAATGCAAGTGATAACAAGAGAATAGAACTTGTATTAAATTTTTGGCACAGAGATTTGAAATTTTACCGTAAAGGTTTGATATCCCACACCACAGATTGAAAAGCGGATGCAAAATCATTCTATTAAAGGGAACGGGAAATAATTGACGGAACTGAGAATTCTTGCATTAATTCATACTCAAGCTTTCACAATTTTGCTCAGAAGAGGATATAGGTTTTTCAGTTTTTATATTTAAAAAAGTACGGAAAAGCATTCAAGGGCTAATACTCATTTCAATGACATTGATTCATGAAGACTGAAGTGTAATTTCCATAAAATTGACGAATTTGAAAATTTTCGCTTGATTGGAGTAGATTTACAGTGGTTACACTCATTAGCCAAGATTCTTGTATGCTTATGCATGTACGTCAGATATTTCAGGTAATTAAGCAATGAAGATACAATATTGGGCTGTTTCATGTAGTTTATGTTTTAAAACAAATCATCAACTAAAATTAAGAGCATCTAACTTAATATCGTAACTACTTATAAAATAACTGAATGTTCATGATAGCTGAAAAATAACATGGCAAACCTAAATTCAATTTTAGAGTCATCCTTACCACATTACAGCTCTTATTAATCCGTTTCCTATTTACTCATTCTTTATCTCCTCTTCGTTTTTTGTTAACATTTCTTTTACAGTTTGCAATAATGAAACAGTGCAAAGCTGTAATCAATGGTGGGTATAATAAAATACTTTAAGGGAATTTTTTTATTCAGTTAACTGCGAAATAATGTTTTAATTCGGAGTTTTTGTTTTGTTTTATTAAAATATCTGCATTATTATTTTTCGAAGAGTGGCAAGTTTATATTATTAGATTAAGCAAATTAAAACGGGCATATTTTATCTGTGCTATATTAAATTTAGCATTGCTGAAAGAATAGTAGTATTAATAATTATGGTTAAAAAATTAGAATAGAAATATCAAGTAAAGATATAATCAAAAACTTGCAAGTTATGTGTTAACTTATTGTAACTTGTGACCCAGCCTCAATAAGACTTCAAGCGATTTATCATCAAGTCTTAAATGTACTACAGAGATTTAAGAAGGGTGTAAATGAACCTTTATTTAAAAAATAGATGACCAAGAGGCACACCTTCTGCTTTCAAATCGCCCGCATTTATGGCGACAGCTCAAAGCAGAAGTTAAATATAAATATAAATCTAGGTAACTAATAGTCAAAGGCTATGCAGAGTAAATTAATATCGATGTTGGCTCCGAATTCATCGGCAGTAGCAACGCCGAAGACAGAAACTCTTATCCAGAATACCAAGCTAATAGCCAGAATAGCTCGTGGCCTTCGAATGACAGAACTCGCTTTGACTAAAAAATATCAAACCTTCATTTATATACACGTAAGCTAATTTGCATTATGGTGGGAAAACGGAAATAGAGAAGTGACAGTAAAGATCCAACACACAAAAAACTGGTTAAACAAATTAAATAAAACCTATAAAATTTAGCCATCCGATACTGTAAAAGATGATTTGAAATATTTTCAGAGAACTTGTAAGGAATTTTCTCGGAAGGTCCAGAGTTCGAATTCCAGCCAGGGCATCGTTGAGGTTTCGTTTCCTGCTCCGATAAAAGTCTAATGGTCTCTGCAAACTATCGTTAATATAGCATTTTAGACTTTTTGTATTACTAAATGAATATCTTATACAAGTCACGATTCGTAAACTGTTGGGAGGTCATAATTTAAATATCTGTACTGTTTATTGCATGAGAAGTAGGTAGCAGCATTATCTGAATGACTAGCAAGAAGCCAAATGTGCGTTACATTTGGTTGCATAGAGGTACTATATACTGGCAGTTTTCTATTTAGTAGGTATGTTAAAGCTTATTGTCCAATGGGTCTTTTAGTAGTAACATACATAAATGTCATATAGCAAGTGTCTTCGTATATTATGCTTTTGATATCAAATCTCTCTGAAGCCAAACAATAGTTTCTGCAGGTAATCATTGTAAGAATATGAATATATTTTTTTGACTGAAGAACTTATAGTTCAAGTGCATGATAAAGAAAAGCGCTTTCCAAAATGTTATTGGTTAGACTATTGCAGTATCACAATGAGTATGCACAATACATCCAGGAGAAAAGAAATTAGGTAAAGGTCAATATGAGCTAACTCCTGCGCATGATGTAGCGAAAAAAAAATTCATCAGACCATGCTACGCTAATCCAATGATTTAATGGCGATAATTTCGTGACTTTTGCAAGCCTGTGTAACACTGAATGGGCTATGAGCATTAGTAAACTAACGATTTATCTGCAAAGATTTATAATCATAGAGTCAATTAACCGTGTTTTCAGACACATTGCATTCATCACCACGATTGAAATTAATATTAGTCAGCGATGATATAGTCTGAGTTAATCTCTGGCATTAAAGAAATGTAGCTAGGTCCACACCTTGTCGACTTCTTCTGTTTTGTCTAATTTCTTTTGTCATGTTGAGATGAAAGTTATACAGATATATACTCTTAAACAAAAAAAAAAAAAAAAAAAAAAAACGACGCACTACGACCCACCGAGAAGATATAAAGCAAATTGGACACAAATTCATATGCATACAGGTTTCGACGGAAAATGCAAAATTATTTTGCATTTTGCCTGCTAATGAATGAACGACTGTCCCTACAGCGCATCTGATCTGCGCAACTGGTAGTATATTTAAGAGGAGAAATTGCCATTTCAGGTCATAAATTCTTCACGAATTTCATTCCGTGTACTCTGGTAGACAGTAAGTATGCCTCGCATACAGGTGCGCGAACGATATGCCCAGATGTCAGAATTTGAGAGAGATCGTGTAATTGGGCTCAAAGAAGCCGGTTGGTCTTATCGGCGAATAGCTCGACATTTGAGCAGGAGCGATGCCACTATCAGACGATGTTGGCAGGAGTGTATGGACCATGGCAGCACATAGCGTCAAGAAGGAAGCTGTAGGCCTAGAGAAACGACAGAACGTGAAGACCGAGCAATCGTCAGAGCGGCACTCACAGCCCCAGATGCATCATTATCATCGATTGTACGTGCAACTAGTGCTTCAGTGACCTTAAGGACCATTCATAGACGGCTCACAGAAAGGGGGCTGAGATCACGGCGCCCCTTGCGCCAACTACCATTGACCTCTGTACAACGTCAAGCTCGTTTGCAGTGGTGTCGGGCTCATTCGCAATGGAATGTCACTGATTGGAGTAGAATAGTCTTCAGTGATGAGTCCCGCTTTGAACTGAGCCCCGATGACCAGCGAAGGCGAGTCTGGAGACGCCCCGGACAGCGATGTGATAACAACCTGACTGTCTTTCGGCAGACAGGCCGACAACCAGGAGTGATGGTCTGGGGTGCCATTTCATTTCATAGTAGGACCCCTTTGGTTGTCATCCGTCGCAACCTTACAGCACAGCGGTGCGTCGACGAAGTTCTAAGGTCCGTTGTGCCCTTCATGTCACGCCACCCTCGGCTTACATTTCTGTAAGATAATGCCCGCCCCCACGCTGCACATTTTTCTACTGCTTGCTTTAGTGCTTACCGAACATTACCTTGGCCAGCAAGGTCGTCGGATCTCTCTCCTATTGAGCACTTTTGGAGCATTATGGGCAGGGCCCTCCAACCAGCTCGGGATGTTGACGATCTAACGCGCCAGTTGGACAGAATTTGGCACGATATCCCTCAGGAGGACATCCGCAACCTCTATCAATCGATGCCAAGCCGAATAACTGCTTGCATAAGGGCCAGAGGTGGACAAACGCGTTACTGACGTTTTCACTTTGTGAAGCTCTATCACTTCAATAAATCATCCAATTTTTCTCAAACTGTAATCATTTGTTTTTCTGTGCGTGTACATTACTTCTACCGAATTCCGTCCCATTCGGATAAATCATTTTTGGTGCGTCGTTTTATTTTTGTCTAAGAGTGTAAATCCGATTAAGGTATTAAACAAATAGATACTTTTTCATTTACCCATGCAGCTCTGTATCTACTCATATAGATCGGTATTACACAAATAAGTCGTATCTACAGTTAAAGATGTTGTCCTTTAGGAAAGTAATTTCGTTGGTTTAATTAACTGCTATAGAAATACGAGAAAAAGTGCAGAATTTTTAAAGCGAGCTGACGTGAATGCATATAAATACCTATGATTTAAAGATCTTGAATATGTTATGATGATGTAGGTGTGATCGTTAAACTTTTCTGAAAATTTTCATTATTACTAAGAAAAGGATATAGATTTTAATCACTTAGTAAACGAATTAAAGATCTTTTGTTAGTAAGTTAGAGTCAAAAATTAGAAAATTTACAATTCTGAAAGGAAAAACATACTTAAAGAGATGCAAAAAATATTTTGAATTAATTTGAAAATTTTGAAACAATGTTTTACTTGCTTTCTCTCACGTCTAGTTTAACTTAGCATTTCACATAAAATTTCTATTTAATTCTATGCTAAATTCTAATTTTGTATTCATACATGTAAATACGCACATGAAATCTGACTGAAAACTTGCATATGTAATTAGGATTGGCAGCTAGTTCTCAGCTGAAAGTCAATTTCTGTATCTATCTCTGAGGTAAACAAAGTAAAATTTCGGTTTTATCGATGTCATGCTAACTTTAAGCAGTAGTCTATTTTTAAAGAGAGAGTTTGCGATCAAACTTTCAAATTTCGCAATAAGCATTCCCTTTGCCAGTATCTTGAAACGATCCCAGTTCCCTTTCAAAAATATGTTCAGTTTCGATGAAATCAGAAATGGTTTAAGAAATTCTTCATCATCAAAACTTATGTAGAAGCGCAAGATTCAACAAATGTATTCGACCATCACATGGGAAATTTCCAGTTTCCTTTTCACCATGCTTCATAAACCATGCTTCTTTCATATTCCGCAAAAAGAATTATGGAAAGAGAATTATGTAATATTAGAATGAAGAGCTGTTGCTGCATCTCACTCTGTTTCACCCTTTTGTATATTTTAATAAATTTATGAGAGACCTCTACTTAACTTAATATTAATGCTCTAAAATATTCATTAGAAGACAGTGCAAAGCAATAATGTCAAAGGTGTATTCATTAGGAAGTTTTGGAAGAAGATGATGAAAATTGCAATAAAAGCTTAATTTCTTCAGGAACGGTCACATTTTATTTTTTATTTATTACACTGAAAGGGGTATTTTTTTTAATATTTTGTGTTTTACCTTTATTTATTAAATATCATGTTCTTCGCACTAAAACCACAAAATTCAATTCAACAGCAATATCGCAAAATAATTTTAAAACGAGCATATCTTTAGAATTTCCGACACACCAGTCTCATGCGCTGGAGATAAAAAATTACCCCCGTACAGTGTTGCCATTGCTCGCTTTGAAATCATTGAGTTTCTTAATCAAAAACTCATAAATACTTTACAAAATAGGAAATAGATAATAAAACAAATTCCAAATTTGGGCTTCCAGATGCCCATATTCGGGTGTAGACATACGTTATTCAAAATGTGATGGTTCTAGATACCGTAGTTTTATCACAATGCAAGGAACATACATACATTTATGCAGATTTTTCATTATTTAATTCCTTTAAATATAATACAGAATTCTAATATTTGGTGGCAACAATCTGAAAAGTGATTCGCCATTTATAGTGAATCAACGCAAAATGCCAAAACGAAATTAATAGCCCTTGTGAGCAAACTGCCCTTTTCGGCTAATAATTAAAAAAATAATTATTGTTAATAAAAGTAATTACAATTAATTATATAATCGTAATTTCAGATGCATTATTAATTTAACATCAGATATTATAAAGACACTTTGTATAAAATAACTACTATTGATTTTTAGCATACCTTTTATTAAACTACGTAGTGGGATTTACTTTGAATCATCTTCTGTAACCTTTCCTATTATTTGTTACATTTTTTATCTTACTTTTCCACATAATATTCAAATGTGAAAACAATTGTTATTTAAGTTTCTTACTTTGATAGGGAATGAACTTCTTGTGTTCATCAAAACACCATTATATGTAATCATACAGATGATTTCATAGGAAACTGAGTTTGCAAAATATTAGATGAAATCTCACAGTTTAGAATCTTGTGCAAAAGGTTTTCCAACTAAGAGAAATAACTTCATTTGAACTGCATAAATTTGTAGATTCAGCTACGGACATTATTATTACATAAGAAAGCCTTTAGGCTATGAGACATTATTTTACTGTGCTAGAAATTCTATTTGTTAAAAAGTAAATTTAGAAAATTTTTTGAAGTATGTGTTTCAGCAATAAATTCTTATAGGTACTTAAATGCTCTAATCCCTATCCAAAGTAACCGAGAAAAGCCTAAGTAACTAAGTAGTTAAATGAAGCCTTAAGTAAACCGAGTAGTAAAGACCGCTGAACTGGACTTCGAGTGTTTGAAGTCCAGTTCCAAGTAACCGAGTTGTTAAGACTGCTGATTACTGAGAGTTTGACCTGGGTTCTGTTACAAGTAAACGAGATGGCTTATGTTTGATTTGCAGGTTCCCCTCATACATTACATGAATACAAATCAGTTTTACTTAGAAAGTCGTCCACGAAAGCATACCTCCTCTTAGGCAGTTTCGATAGGTTTATTTTTATTATGCCAGAGTATACGAGGGCTCTTTGCTAAAGGGAAGATGCCATCGTGGAGGACTTTCTAAGAGACATTGTATCTACGTTACAGTTGGGGAAACCACGAATACGCCCATGTGGCCAGTCCATTCGCCTGGAACCGAAGCCGGGTCAAACTACCAGTGTTCAGCAACTTTACCTGTCGATCACCGATGGGCCCTATCTCTGCAGATGGCACATAGACTTAGTGGGCTTTCCTTATATTCAAATAACCTAACTTAATACTTTAAAACCTTTTTTTTTTGTGCCTTCCAGGCGGAAAACGTTCTAGCCAAATTTTTGCTTATCTTATTTGCTTGCTTTTATGAATTTGAAAGAAGGATAAAAATACTTGGATACCATCTAATAGTTCTTCCCGTACTTACATTCGCCTACTTTTTACTTTCCTTGCTTCTAAAGTTCAGACATAAATGTCAGCGTATTACGTCAGTAGAAGACATTAAACGGCACGCGACGGTAGGCGGGTCGTAATATTTCGTAGGGGAGAAAAGGAGATACAGTAAACGTACCTGGAGAAGGTTAATAGCTTTACGCCCTGATTTTTTTCAAAAGGAATTGTATGAACACTTTTATTTTTTTTGTTCACAAATTTATTTCGAAGACCAATAGGCATTATTTTACAGAAACATATTCGAGAGCAGTCTGCAGTAACAGAAGTATATTTGTGGTGAAATTTTTAAGCGGATCTGTAGATCGTATTCACTTCAGGATACACTAATTATACTCAACCTTACGAATTCAATCTGTAATGAGCATTTAATTGGCCTCAACCGCTCAGTCACTAATAGGCTTATTTAGATAGAATATTACCAAATCAACAAGTTATAATTGTTAACATTTTATTGATGCATTTCTGAATAAATTTGCCCTAGTGAAATGCTTATTAAAATTTAATGCGGAATATTAATATTTAGCGAAGTTGTATTTTGAAGACATGAATTATGGTTGAATGAAGAAAATCACTAAAGAAATTTAAATGCATGTCATTAAATATTGTTTAAAATTGTTATGTACTTGTAGTTCAACCAAGGTTTCGAACACAGGCAAACAGGCTGGCTGCATGAATGTTTGTGATGGGTTTCTCCATGTGTAGCCTGAATGAAAGTCAGTTTCCCTTAGGAAATCTCCATGATGGCATTCCTTTCCTTAAGCAGAGAACCTCAGCATGCTTCGCCATATGCAAATAATCTACCTGAACATCTTATCCCATATTTTATTTCTGATGTGACTGCTATCGTGTATATTTTACAGGTTTCTCTCCAGTGCAATTTTTTCACTCATAGCATAATGCCTAAAGGGCGAAACTTTAATTGTTCGTCCCAAGTTTTCTTCGTTGTGGCTGAACATGTTAGTTGCAAAGGAGTTTTTCATCTTTCTCCTGGAAGTAACACAAATAAAAACTAGTTTCCCTCAGCAAGCCCTTCTCGAATGCATTCGCTTATTTACGAAGATAATTATGGTACGCTTTGCAATAATTGCAAAAACTAATGAGATCTGAAAAACAGTATAAGTACGAAGTTGATACTTTAAAAAATATTTTAACTACAGAGTCTCTTCAGGTAGATAGAACGCAAGTACTTTGCATTAATGAATTGCCTGTCTACTCACTAAACTGCATGTACTTCTCTTCAGCAAATAAACTGGTCATAGATCAATTGAGATCCACTTTTAATTAAAGCCAGAAGGAAATATTTCCACTATTCATTGCGGATCCATGACTAACACGCCCTACAATATTCATAATTTAAGATAAAAGCTTTTAAATATCTTATATAATGAGAAATAATTTGAATGCAAACAGAAATAATTTAAATCTTCTTAACTGCCGAAATTCGAAAACTTGATTTGAATTGCAATTAGATGTAACTTTTCTAAAACGATATTATGTTTTTGATGCACTAGACGAAATGTATAATATATACATACATTTATACACAAATATTTGTATTGTGAGAATATGTCATATATTAGATGTCATATTTATTCCTTTCTTTAAGACAAAAACTGATACAAGAAATGGGCATTTTAATCTGGAAATAAAAAAATATAATCTCTAAAAGAAAAAGGGTTTTACTAGAAATTCATTTTATACCGGACTTCTGATATTTCTGATGTTACGCTTGCTGTATATCGTCCAAAATCTTTGCTAGCAACAAAGATTTGCAGAAATAGTGTGCTTTCTGAAAATCTTTGTTGCTGCCAAATATATACAATCTCTAAACGAACACCGTTAGGCTTTGAAAAATTGCTAGAAACAATTAAAAGGAGTGTATTGCCAAATTAGAATGGATTTCTTTGATTTTGAATGTAAACTACAGTGTTAGTGATATATCGGAAGTAAGTGATATATCGCAACTAACGCGTCTCCGTAAGATATACAGATTCTAAATTTAATATTACTGAAGCGATAAAAAATAAATTTGGAAGTGAAAATTGTTTGATATTAATTAAATACCCAAATAAAAATAATCGTTAGAATAGTAGCAGATGCAACAAAGACCCTTCTAGTATGAACTTTGATCTATTAGGACGGTTATAATAGAGTTTTAAAGAGTCTTCGGGACGCCTAATAGTTGCTTCTTATATTTTGCACCAAAAGAAAGTACAGGATTTAAAAAATGTCAGGTATTGTCCGACAGATCAGCAGACTTGTCAGGTTTATTAGATCTTCATTGAAATTCATTAGCTAATAGAATGGCTGCGAAATTTGTGCTCAAGCTGCTGTCAATGAAATAGAAAGAACTCCGTTTGGTCCTGCTGGACACTACCAGCATTGATCCTGAGTTTCTGAATCTTGTAATAAGTGAAGATGAATCCCGAAATCAAAAGCACATTATTCGCAGTGGAAGCATTCCGAGTCCCAAGAACGAAAAATCGACAGGAGCGAAGCAAAATCATGGCAATACTAATTTTGCTGTTTGATATTCGTGGATTCTGCATCATGCATACTCACCAGGAGGACACACTGACAAAAAGAGTATTATCACAACAACTTCTCCGTCGCCTCCGCGATGCGGTTCGATGCAAACGACCAGACCTCTGGACAGCAAAAAACTGGTAGTTGCATCATGGTCATTCATCGTACGCCAGCATATTCATCGCGCTTGATCCAGACGTTTTTGGCGAAACGTGGAATTCTAGTTGTTCATTGACCTCTCTACTTTTTAATCATGGCTTGTTGCGGCTTCTGGTAGTTTTCGAAATTGAAAACGGCATTGAAAGAATCCCATTTTGAGGGTAGAGAAGATCCAAAAGAAGCTCTTCAGAAGTGTTTTCGTCAGTGGAAGGATCAGTGGGCTCTCTGGAGGCTTATGCGATGGAATTGAGACCTTACTCCCATTGAAAGTAAGCAAGGGGGTTACTTTGAATGGGATTAGGATCCTAATCCCGTAACATAAGTAACATATTTTTTCCCGGCAAAAGGTTGGATACTTTTTTGATAGCTCTTGTATACTAGGTAAATAAAAACATTACATTATTCTTGGAAATAAAAGTATACCCCTTTGCAAAACTTGATAAAGAAGAATGGATATGTGGCTTTATATTAATATACCGAAAATTTAGACTAATTAAATGAAAATCTTCAAGGATTGAAAAAACTTAGAAATGAGACGTTCGATAAAATTACTTTTTTTGAAACTAATTTGGAATTTGATATAGTCATCTTGAATCCAGTGGTATTCAATAATTTTCATTTTGAAAAAAAAATTATACGATATGAAAAAAGTATGCCATCAGAAATTAAAGGTTTCACATGAGTTTAATTTTCGTTAAAAAATCTTTAAAGAAAAAAAATTAACTTTGACATTTTTTTATCAGATTTACTTTGGATGTTTAAAAAATATCAAAAGAATTTCAGATGCAGTTATCTGTTCTTCAGTATAGCACTGAATCTTGAAATAAATTTCAAAACTATTTAATTTTCATAACAATTATTTTTACCTGAAAAGTTTTCATTATTGGTTTACCATGCTCGGCAGAGAATGAACTTTAGTAGCATATTTCTGCGAACAACTATTTTCATAAAATAAGATCAAAATAAAATTCTGTAAAATTGTGTACGAGTGAAATTTCTTTAGGTTTCTGTAAAATTGCTTACGAGTGAAATTTTTTCAGTACCGGTAAATATTAAAAAACTTGTAACTGAGATACAAATATCTCACTGAAAACCAAGTTGCAACATTTATTTCTTAATATAATATTTCTCTTAATTTGCTTAATAAGAATGTATTTTACAATTATTTTGCTTGTCTTGAAAAATGCTTATTTTTTAAATTTTCATTTAGTTGTATTTAATATATATTGCTTTTAAAAATTTACTGCAATATTCATTTTCGTTTGCTTTTAAAATAAAAAGTATCTTAAACATTCAATTTTCGAATTAATAAGAAATTTTGAGGTTTCGATAACTGTGGTGCTCCAAGAATTTTGAATTTAAAATTTTGTCCTGAGAAAGCTGTTTTGTCAAAGATGGCTTCACATTACTGCCTTTAGTAACTAATAAAATATCTTTTAATTAATCTTTTAACATTTTTTACTTTTTACTTATTTTAAAATTATTCAGAATTTTTCTGCTGTTGGTGAATTAATTCTTGAAGCCTGTCACATTTCTCCAAATCTGTTAACTTTAGTTGATTTTTATTCCAAACCAGGTTTTCTCAAACTGAGCATTCTCTCATAATTCTTTTAATCCTTGATTTATGTTTTTTCAAGAGCTATGCGTAAAATTGCTGCTTCCTTTTTTATTATTAATTTGTATTACTTTTCCTCGTCAAGTGACGTTGTATTTTTGGTCAACTGACCAACGTAATTTTGCTTCTAAAGGAAGAATGGCTCCGTACAAACTGCCTTGAACGCACAAAGATTTTGTGTAAAGCCAGAAGTCAGAATAGGGTTGAATTTTATCTAATTTTGAATTCGCAAACTAACATAACCCTCTTCGATACAAAATTACTGAAACATTAAAATACATACGTAAAAGTAAAGAACGAATTACAAATATATTTCTACTTATCATTTAAAGAATTTAAGAAACTTGTTAAGCTCATTGCATTCGAAATAACTTATAAAGATTAGTAAAAGCTAATGCGAATATGAAAGTATTCTTATTATATTTCTTCTGACAATGTTATTTAGTACAGACCAGACGTGGAGCGAATTATCTCTGTATTTGAAACAACGACGAAGTCATAAGGTTAAAAATAACTTTATTATTTAAATAGAATTTAGAACACAAATGCAATTTCCTGTGTTACAGTTTAAGCCACAACTCGTGGTGATACAGCTAAATAGATCAGTTAAATTTAAGTTAAATGTAGAACAGTAGTCAAAGACTACAACATTAAATACTATACTAGACTCTGGCTCACTACTCTACCCGAGGGCTGGAATTAAAATGTCGGCAGTGACAGAACGCAAAGTCGAATAATTGCGACTTACACACAGCTGACAGGAAATTAACACGTAACGCGCACCGAGATGCCAGGAACACGCTCTATCTTAAAATCCCCAAACCTCAGTTTAAATGCTGGCTATTCATTTATTTGCATTATGGGGCGAAATGCGGAAAGGAGAAGTTATAGTAAAGGCTGAAATTAACATAGAATTACCTACAACTTTAAAACTGCCGTCCCGAAGGGTCTGGGTTTGAACCGCGAAGAAGCCATGGATGATTGTAAATGTATAGTATCTGTGCGTCATGGGGCACTCAAAATATACGGCGAGCCGAAAGTCCTCTCGAGAGGTTGGTGGCAGAGGAAGAAAGGTGCTAAATCTTCGGACCCGTCTCCCTGGGGTGCTGTCCTTCGAAACTGGGAGAGGAACTGAGCAAAGTCTTACTGTCACCTGTATGATGCTCAAGGCTCTTGGGAACGACAGGTGCAATCTTTCCTTCTTGCCACGAGGAATTTCATAAGCTTATTCTGTTATCAGACAAGCGAGATTAGTCACAACAACCACCACAACAATTTTATAAGCAGTACTTTTTTATTAAACTTTTGAAACTGTGCATTAATATGTTTCCAAAGCTGAACTTAAGATGTAATTTGTTATTAAATAATGTGCGTTAAAGACCAATATTTAATCAAAAATATAAATTCCTCTCTGATAAAAAAGCGATTAATAATGTAATTAAATTTGTTTGTGATATATGTAATAATTACGATTAATAATGTAATTAAATTTGTTTGTGCTAAATCTTCGGACCCGTCTCCCTGGGGTGCTGTCCTTCGAAACTGGGAGAGGAACTGAGCAAAGTCTTACTGTCACCTGTATGATGCTCAAGGCTCTTGCGAACGACAGGTGCAATCTTTCCTTCTTGCCACGAGGAATTTCATAAGCTTATTCTGTTATCAGACAAGCGAGCTTAGTCACAACAACCACCACAACAATTTTATAAGCAGTACGTTTTTTATTAAACTTTTGAAACTGTGCATTAATATGTTTCCAAAGCTGAACTTAAGATGTAATTTGTTATTAAATAATGTGCGTTAAAGACCAATATTTAATCAAAAATATAAATTCTTCTCTGATAAAAAAGCGATTAATAATGTAATTAAATTTGTTTGTGATATAGATGAGATGTAATGAAATCTTATACTTCAATAATTTAATAACTTATTTAATGGTTATTTTTCATACATTTAGACAAGATACTAATAAAAACATAACAAATAAAGTTTTAAAAGTAATTAAAACAATTTCAGTCATTAGTAAATTGGGCTTTTAATCAGAATCATTTTTTCATTCACACATCCTTGTAGTATGCATTGGAAACTGCTTAAAAATATGAGACTCTTTTTCTGAGTCAAAAAATCGATTAATTCTTTTCCATAAAATGTGCCACTCATGAAATTCTAGTTTATTTAGGGACAACAATGACGTGGTAATTAAAGTTTTGAGTTCATTTCCTCGAGAAGAGCATTCAAAATTCATTTCGGAAGTTTTTCTCCCTTAATAGCGTTCAGATCTAAAATAGTATTTCATCCCTGCAAAAGATGCTAAAATCATTCGACGACGAAACTCTCAACCTTTCTTCTTTATCTCTAAGAGCAAGGTTTACCATGCGATGAAATTTATCGCTTTGAGGGTGATTTGTTTTTAATAACAAAATCAAAATGCTTCTCGATTTAAATGAAATTTTTAGTGTATGACAGTCAGAGCAGTATCATACTTCTGGACTAATGGTTTTGAGGCCTTGCAAATTTTTTTTAAATGCTGTAGATTCGAAGAAGAATTTTCGCGAAAACTCAAGATTTTTTAACCTATTAAGTAAGCAAAAAGCTCAGCATTGTTTTAATAGCGCAACAAGTACTTACCTCACGGATGCTTAGAATTAAAACTTTTACATTTGTGCAATTTGTGAATTTTTAATTACATTGAGTTAGGTTATCTTTGAGGACTGTCATATTTGTGGATTCGTATCTTAAGCGCCTGTACCTACATGCTGAATAAAAATGAGGTGAAATATAAAATATATGTACATTGAAACATTTTTGTTTTTAATGAACTTTAGATTAAAATTCAGGTTTCAAAAGGGATGCGTACTTTATAAATGATCGACAATGAATTGGAGCTATATTTAAGTTTTCTTAGCTACCATGGAATGTGTAGTTATGATAATTAAAAACAATTTTGTTTTCAAATCAGACTGACATATATCATCTTAAACTCAAATCATTTTGGATTCTCAGTTTCTAAATAGGCGGCTTCAGGGAAGTTTTCCTGGATTTCCCATGTGAATTTAAATACGACCCACTATTTGTTAAAACTTTCTTTCGTGAATGTATCCCTATTTCGCAAACAGCTTTCGAGTGCTTTGTCATGACAGTAGGCCAGCGTTTAAAACGCTCAGCGAATCATATCCCCTTTTCGAAAACAAATTCTTCTTCTTATACATCTATAATCAGGTTGGGACAAATCTTGCATTTATTATTTGCGTTTGATGCTTCATGAGAATTATATAATTTTTAATGGCTGGAAAAAGCAGAGGTTTATACACTGAAGGACTACTGAATTAAGGTTGCCTAATTAATAATGAGCTGCTGCTTCTTTCGCCTTGATAGCAACTGTCATACGATGAAGCATAGATCAGCAAGTCTATGGAACCGTCAAGAGAGAAAACATCATCTAGAAAACATCATCTGTGGTCTCCAAAGTGGGGTACACAAAGTGAGACAAAGGGGTACGCCAAAGAAGTACGCTCATGATCATTTGAGAATGTATGATCGTACTAGGGGTTTTTAGGAAAGGGATCATTAGAAATGTTTTCCTCATTGTGAGATATTGCTCCTGAAAATGAAGCAAATATGGAATAAAACCAATTCACCTATCTTCCTAGTTTTAATGGGCCATGAACCTATTTGCTGAAAATGTTAAAACAGATCATCTTTTGACTGCAGGGCAAAACATCTAATTGACACGAGAGAAATGATTGAAAACTGAATACCCAGACTTTGAAATATCGAATGCAATTGATCCTAGATATCTGTATGCAGATGTACGCAGTAACGTTTTCTGCAATGAAAACAATTAAAACCAAATACAGAAATGACTTAGCGATAGAACCAGATCTTCCGAATGTATTAATAGAGGCCATGACACCAGATTTTTCCGATATTACTTACAAATACAATCACATTGCTCACATTAAATCTAATTCAAAATGTAAATTTGTAATTTGATATAAATATACGTAAATTGTTTAAAGCGAATAAATAATAAATAATTTTATTTTTCACTATACCTACAAACATATATATATATACGTATATTATATATTTTATATTATATGAGGTACAACTTATAATTATTTTCATCTTAGGGTATCAGGACTCATATTTCTTTGATCTGTTTGGCGAACATGATGTGTCCTGACTGGACAGTGAGTTGACTGCAAACTATGTCCTATGGAGTAGCAAAGACGACAAGATGAGAATTGTTAAAATTACCCTTTACTTTTTTTCACGTTTTACAGTCGCTCCCGCACTCCGGGATGCAAAGACTGTCTGAAAAAAACAAAGACTGTCTTGTGGTCTGAAAGTAAAAATATAAGACTACTAACTAACTAAATTTAAATAAGAGCTAACTTTTAATATTTTACACAGATGACTAACACTAACACTGGCCTTTTAAATTACTACGTTTTCGCAAACTGCGGAAAACTACAATACGTCTTTAGCTTTCAAGAGGATTAAAACCTCTGGCCTTAAAGGCGGACAGTAACTAATGGCAAGCTCGCGTGAAGACTCGTGGCAAGATGACTCACTCTGTCTCCTTCTACTACGCTCTTGGCAAAAAGCCACAAGTTAAATACTTAACTGTTAACAAGTACAATTTGCATAAACATATTCACGCGTTAATTCTGGCCGGAAGTGGAAAATAAGAGTTAATAAGTTTTCAAATAAAATGAACGTTAGTAAAACTTAAGATCCTTACATACTTCCCGCCAGAGTTAATACGTTTGAAACTAAGGTCTAAACGAGCTTGCTGAAAACTTTTAATTCTAAATTCTAAGTCTAACGCGAGGCCAGTCTTTTACAAAAACTCCTCACTAAAACTATCTAACCTAGAAATTATGTAAAAAGCAGTTTTACGACATTTTCTCTAGGGACAATTATTCTTCATTTGTTCTAGTACCTAAAAATAGGAACTTTTTGTTTCTTATCGGTTCCTTCCAGAGATCTAGAAGGAAAACTAGTTTAATCAGTTTGTCAAACAATTTGAATGCCACGTAACATGAACACGTATATATTTTCTCTTTTAAAACTCCATTCTTATTTCATTCATACCATTATTTATTTATCTCTCCGTGCTCTCTGATATGTGTTGTAAAGAGAGAAGCACCAAACATGGGCGTGTCTGTGTACAAGTGTTCAACAGTACCGCTTACAATCAAAACACTAACGTGTTAAAATTCAACATAACAAGACCTCAGAACACACCTTACATTCATCTCTGAACCTTGAGGTACTATTCTAAAATAAGTGGCAAACTCTGCAGTGTAGCGTCAAAGAGCCTAACTACCTTCATTCATTCCAAATTTAGCACATATTCACACTGCTTAACGCTTTTTGTTTCCGTCATACCATTAAATTTTGAAATTTGGCATTTATACAATATTTCCACTTTTAACATATCAGAGTACTCCTTAAATTTTAACGGAAGAGTTCACATGTGTATAAAGAACACATTAACATGCGATTAATTCTACACATTTGAAAACATACAGTTAACTTTCTCCTATTGAAAGCAAGTGCTGTTTCTTTTACATTTAACAACTACATTTTGTCAGGACTGAGTGTTCGGTGCATATTCTTGGCAAACATCTTCGTGAAACGTAAAGACCTGATCTTGAACAGGGAGCTGAATGCAGCTATGTTCTGTGGTAGAATTCTGTGAATAAGTGGTAGAAGAACAACACTTCAGATGGATTTAAAATACTCTTTTATTAAACCACAATTATGTACAGCCACTTCCCAAAATGAAAATTACTCGTGAACTCATAAATTTTATGGAACTAAAATCTTTCAAAATTCATGTTTCAAGATTTTGTTTTTATACAAGAAAACAAACATTAAAGGTTTTAATATGGATACTCTACACGTTTTCGATATTATTTTTCAAAGGTGTAAGACTTGTAAAATTCGCATCATTTCTTTCTAAAATGCAAAATTTATTGAAATTGAAAAGATTTCAACTGTATTAGAGATCCAATATATTACTGCAAAATATTTCCAATTCATGTTGCAGATAGGAAAATTATCAAATATTACAGAGCTTTACGATATTTATGACTTTAATCTTAGTAACATCTATAGGCTTTATGTCAGTTTCTTTCCTTTATGTCTTCCTTTATCACGTACTCGTTCGGACCAGTGGTTTATGGAAATTGTACGGCAAGAGGCGTAGATGAAAACCAAGATGTAATCTCTACAGGTATTTTGGATAAAGCATTTGCCGCTTGCTCTAAGCAGCTGTATATCGGGCAGAGGATATGAACGCTAGATATTTAGGTTCGACAAGTGTAGAAACTAAAGGAATTTTTACACTCACCCCAGATGTGCTGTATCTTCAAACAAAACTTCGCTAAAATCAAAATCCAACCAAATATATTAACTAGGCAGCGAGGGTAGAAGATGCAGTTTTAGTTTACACCCACCTTTAGACGTTATAAAATATTTAAGACTCCATTTCGTATACATCTATAGATATGTAGGTTTTAAGAAAAAAATCATACGTTCTCTAACTTGATCGAAGAATTTTGTCGTATATGGGATATACTGTTTGAGAAAATGAACAACAAGGAGGTACATTCCTAAATCAAAATCGGTAAACATTTCAATATTTGGCAAGTAATAAAATTTATTGACAACGAAATCTTTGAAAGTCGACCCACAAATATGGAAAATTCTCGCAGTTTGTCCAAACCTGAAACTTCCTGGTGGTTAACTTTCAGTGAAGACGTAGAGCGATTTCTAAAATTTAACGAAAATCTTCGAACGATTTGATGACATTTCACTGAAACAAGGGAAAATTATTTCTTTTGTAAAGTGGCCTAAAATTATCTAGACGGAAGAAGAGGAGGTTTATTTTCTTCCCCTTTGATATTCACTTCATATACAATTACATTTTACTTCTTTTCTGAACCACGTACTGCATACGTCAATGCAAAGCAATGTTCCAATATTGCAATCTGTTCGTCCAAATCCCTCACAGGAGTAAATTTTCAAATTACTTTAAATAAATGGTTGTAATTCCTATGAGCATTTTAAAATAATATATATATATCACAAATTCCAAGACTTTGTTTCTTATAAAATAGGGTCAATTCATATAAAATACCTCTAAATGTCTATGATACTGGAAAACGGAAACTCTGTGGGAGCAATGAATTAAAAAAATAAATAAATAAAGTATCAATATTGTTGAATAAGCATATTAAGTGAAATGGGCAGTACATGAAATTTTTCATACACTTCTCTGTACATAAATTCCTTATTGTTTAAAATTTCCTTTGTTTCAGACGGTAGCTTTCTTAAAATTGGATCTAGAGCTTCAAATACAATAATTACACATTTTGTGACTTTAACTTAGACAGAAATGGTGAAAAGAGCGATAGAAAATGTTTACTTACATTAGTGCAAAATATTCAAGACCCCTATCAGAATGCGTTTCACTGTAGTAAAATGAGGTATTTTAAAATAATGGCTCCTTAATACGCTTCACTATTTTGATACTGATGTGGTAAGATGTTGCAAACAAATTGTACTTAGAACATGTAGGGAACGAATTTCATCTCCTGACCCCTGTGAATTTTAGTCTTTGCAAGATTTGTGTTTTATACAAAACAAAATAAGTTTTCATTCCATCTGTGCTTCATTAAAGTATGTTTTAAATGTCTTATTTTTTCTAAATCTTCTTTTTGTTAAAAATGAATAATAATAATAATAATTTTGCTTTAGTATCTAAATTTTATTCAAAGTTGTTAATTACGTTTCAAGGTTTTAAAGTGCAAATTTATTTTCACATTTTATTTTTTTATCCAGTATTTTATTTGACGTCTTTAAGTTTCATTTAAATTTCCTGTACAAGTAAATTTATTTTCACATTTTACTTATATTTTTCATACATTTGTTGAACAGTTTCAACAATATTCCCAAGTGTAAATTTATTTTTCATGTTTTCATATTTTGATTTTACAATTTCTAATGCCCCATTTCTAGTTTTTGGTAATAAGTTAATTTTTAACATTTTGTTTCTACTGTAATATTCCGTTTAACATTTTGTTTTCGTCGAATAGCATTTTACTAAGATTAGTTCTAAAATTACTTTTTCTTTTTTCGCAAAGTATTTTATTTAAACGTAATTTTCTTTTGTACTGACTTTTCTCAAAATTTCTTGATTTGTATATCTTCTCAGGAAACGTCAAGAGGAAAACTAGTCCGCATATCAGTTATTATATAAGTTGAAAAATTCTTTTTCAAACAGATTCATTCTTTGAATTTAATCTTAGTTGTTCATGGATAATTTCTATCGTTTCATACACTTTTTATCTAGGGCATGCTAAAATTTAAATGCAGGTGAAAGTTTTATGCGTATAATGTGCACTAGAATTCAGCTTCTGGGACTTCATATTTTCAGTATATGCAATATAAAAATATAGAATTTATCTGACACCGAAGCAAAAAGAATAGAAATGCGAATATCTCGAGTTTGTATATTTCGGGAGAACACATTCCACACACCTTACAAATTACATCTTGCGATTTCCAAACATTTTACAAATAGTGTTATTTGATACCAGAGACTAAATCGCCATCCTTGTATACTCTTCTGGAAATCTATATCGCAGAATCAAAATTTTGGGAATATTTTGTGATAAAAATATTTTAAACTTTCGCTCTGATTTTCCAATTAATATTTTTTTTTCTTATTTTGTATTTCCTCGGAATACAGTACTTTTGTTTATCCTTTGTTTCCATTATGGCGCATGACTGATTTCTAAAACCCACAAGAACCCGTGCCTGACATAATTTCCTGTTTTCTTATCTTCCCCGGATAAGAAACTATTCAAATGTAGCTTATATCAAATGAACCTTACACTCTTCTGTTTCCAATACTTAAATACATATTACATTTGAATGTGTATTTTTATATGCACTTTTTATTACTGTGCGGATTTAAAGTAAATTTTGTATTTTTCAGGTATCAACCCAAGATAAACTCTTTAATTTTGCTAGGCAATAAATCATAAGATCATATGTTTTACAGTTAATTGTCTATCATAATAACCATTTACATTCAGCTAGAGGTAACTATTAAATGTAATTAAAATATTTTCTTTTGTATTATTCTATCAGTTTCAGTATCCTGTATATTACTACAGTCCAGTAAGGAATATAACAAAAAATAGTGGGAACCCCCCCCCTTGTATCCAAATTATAGTGCAGTAGGGAGAACAATACAGCAAACTATATTATTTTGAGATTCAAGCTAGTTTAAATCTGAATACACAATGCATGTTCAATTTAGTTTTCTGAAACAGAAGTTTATTGTGTCATTCAGTATAACTTACAATACACTTTTTAACAGGAGAAAAATACGCCAAAGGTCGGTTTAGGGTCAAACTTCACTCGTCAGTTAGTTGTATTATTTCAAATTTAAAGAGGGGATATTCAAACGTTAGATTTATTTTTATAGGCAGCGCTGAACAATGGTTAGTACTTGTTTCTTTTAAGATTAATATGTTGATTCAAACACTGAATAGTTTCTTGGAAATATTTTATTAAGATTTTTTATGAAAGTCTTTATATGGTATGTTTTATTCTAACCATCAGGCATCCATCAAATGCATAATTTGTGAAACGGGAATAATTCTGCGAAAACAGCTTGAGAGAGAGGTCAGAAAGTAGTGTCCAAAATAAAAATTAAATATCTAATACACGAGAAATAATGTCTTGAAAAATTATATTCAAACATAATGAAAGCATTATTTTTAATTAAAGTATAAAATATAAATGTTCATTTTGGGATATTTTTCATTTATAATAGTATAAAATAATATGTGGCAATCTCATTTGTACAAATTCTAACTTAAATGCCAAATCATATAAATTTTTGTGATTGTATGTCTTAAAAGCGGGGTACATTCAGCATTTTATAAGATTTCAAATTTTCAATATTGTAGAAGAAAGGAAAAAAAAACTTAGAATAATAGTATAGTGATAATAAAAGAAGTTAATTCGTGTAATTTTTATAACTTTCTAACTACATAGATGGATTGTGTGAAAATGGAAATTCCTTAAAACGAATTTCTGCCTTCAGGAAAATACATTAGTTTATGTACATTGAATTAGAAGTAAGGAAGTAAGAGACGATGTAATAGCTCACTTAAAGCAGTGTAACAGTTCAGTTCCAATTTGGGCAATCTGTACTAGTATTGTAAATGTGTATTAATAGTGATTAATGTATCAGCTGACTTAAGGAATTAAAGTTTAAGTAAGATAAGAGGCAAAAATGTTGTGGAATCGTTTGTGAAAGTAGTAAAAATCAAACTTCTGCCTCCAGTTCGGAAAAATAATCAAATTATAGTATTTTATTCAAGAAGATCATATAAAGTTTGGTGTGAAATACGGATACAAATAAAATTAGATTCCAAGAGAAAAGAAATAAGAACTAAAAGAAATAATAGAGAATATAAGAGCTTAAACATAATATAAATTTAGAAGCCAAAGATGAATATTAAAAATATGGAATAGCGTAAATATCAAAAGAGGACTAGCAACTTTAGGAAGTTATGGGCAATAAATAACGTAAATATAAGTCTTTAGAATAATGAAAGATGAATAAAACTGATGTTCGCAAAATAAATCGTTTAAAACTAAGGGTAAAAATTTCAAAGGAAAAAATATTATTAAAGTTCAAAAGTATGAGATCAATTATAAGAATAATATTGTGACTTTAATTCATGAATTATACATATTGCCCAAAAATAATTACTTTATATTCTTAAAAATTATTATACTCTGAAAGGATTATTATCAAAAATATTATTATTTTAAACAAAGTTTTAATTTCTGAATCTATACAAAAGAAATCATTGGTTCAAATTCATCTTTAACTCACAGTTAAATACTTTGCTTTAAGAAAATATTTTTACAATTCCTTTTATTTCATAAAGAATGTATAAGTACCAAGATTATTTTAAAGAAAATAACTAGAAACGAGTTCTCTTCATTCTGATCTATCAAGAACTTTCTCCATATCCACCTCCCGATAAGGCTCCCTGTCCCCATTTTCAGATAAGCCTCCCTCGTACGACTGACCATTCCTTCTCGGGAGCTCCCTCAACTCCCGCTCCCTGAGCTCTCTGGCTCAGAACTGTCCTTTTTCTCTACTTAAGTTCAAGCTTAAATTTCGTAGAGATAGAAATATATGTAAGTTTACTTTTGGAGAAATGGATATGTAACATCAATAAGTATTTAAAACAAGGGAAAGAAGTTCGTAAAATAAAAATGTAACAAGAAAAAATTTTAAAGAATGGAAATAATTTACATTTATGAAAATAAAAAAGAAACAGTGAAAAGAAAAAATTAAAAAATTTATTTTTGGAAGTAAAGTACATATGGGAAAAAATTACATTTGCGAAAACAGACAAGTGAAAAAAAAATACGAAAATAGAATATTACTTTTTTAAAACAAAGTGAAAATCTAAAACTCCTTTTTTAAAAATAAAAAGCGAAAAGGAAAAATTAAAGTCGCAAAAATAAATCTTACTTTTGTAAAAAAAAGAACCTTAAAAAAATTAGCGTAAAAATGGGAAAAGGAAAAATTCGGTGAAAAAATTTTGCAAAATTAAAAAAAAAAGTGAAAAGAATAAATGTGCAAAGTAAAAGTCTAAAATAAAAAAAGTGTAAATTCGCTGTAGTAATAAACATCAATTTGCGAAAATTAAAAATAAAATTTATGTTTGGAAAGAATTTTGGAATGAAAAATTAATAAATTAACTTTAGTAAGAATGAGTAAGAAAAATATGTGGGGAAAATAATAAAGAAAAATTTAAATTGTGGGAAAATTTTACATTTAAAACAGCAAAGAATAAAGCAATGATTTAGAAAGCCAAAAGAAATCTATGTCCGTTTCAAGAAACAAAAACGCTGATTGGCTAAAATGAGACAGATATTGTTAGCAAGAATCTGATTGGTCGATAAGATTTTATACGTCCACCACGGCAGATGTCTACACAAAGGGAGTGAAAAGGTAGACCCCATTTCCCAACCAAATCATGCACATACATGATATGGGTGATTTCATTCACCCCACAAAGCAAATCCTTCAAAATGGCGACTATAGAGGAAATCCAAGATGGCGAAGCACAGAAAAACCTTATGTCCATAGTTAATAACCAGATCAACCAAGGAATTGTGGGGTATCGTTTAAAGACTTGGGTGCGGTGCCCCTCAATCCCTTTTTATTAATTATTAGGTGTTAACGAGTTCGAATCCCGTGAAAAGGAAATCTATTACATTTTCAAATTATTTTTTTTTACGATCCTAATATTTTTAGCAGATGTTATGAACACTAGATGGAGCCAACAGTAACATAGTTTTAAGAAAATCAATACAGATGTAAAATATCATTTTAATTCTTTCCCTGCAGATAATAAATAATTTTTAAAAATTTCCCCCATTCGAAAATAAAATCACCAATTTAGAAAAAAAATCTTTTGATAAATTAAAAACATTAATTAAAAAAATTAAGCACAGATAATCTTTATTTTTTCAGAAAAAAGGTAATCAATGTTCGAAAAAATTAAAAAAATAAAAAAATATATATGTTCTACCCTCTTAATCGTTTAAAAAAACCTTTTCTATCGGTAAACTCATTGAACGCTTTGTCGTTTTTTGTAAGTACGAATTTTTAGTTTTCTCGGGTTAGCAAAAGCGTGGCTCAGTGGTTAAAGCGCGTGGCTGGAGATCTCGATATCGTGGGTTCGAGCTCAGGCATCTTTTGAAACTGCATTCTCGCCATGAATGGCTGCATGAATCACCGTGCAAAACAAAATCGCTGACGTTCTCCAAAGGACGGCGTGATTAAAAAATGGCGGCTACTCTCCCTTTAATTAGTTAAGTTAAATAATAATAATTAATTAAACCATTCATAAATAATTACAGAATAAAATTAATGAATGCCCCGGCGATTCAGGACGGAAAGCATGGCGGGAAAAGGATGAGTCATTCCAGATGGACACCACGCGATCCAACATGGCGGAGGCCACGCTCCTTTTCTCTGAGGTCACTTTCGCTGCGTATAGTGGGTGGTATACTACTGCGTTATTTGGTTGGATGGTTCTTCGATTTAAGATTTTGTGTTGCTGGTTGCATTACTATGCTGTTGAATTCTCGAAGATCCCGAAATTCTTAAACTATTTCTGAAAATGAATGATTCATGTGTTAAGCCTCTATTATTTTTCTTCGAATGAAGATATCTAAATTACAATATACTTATCATGTTACGTTTAGGAATTGCTTAGAAAAGATTGTACTTCCAGCTATAAGTATACTATGATTGTGTTCTCATCACGGACTTCGTAACACTGTCTTAATTCTATGGTACTTTTGTAGAGATTTTAGGTTATTAGAGGTAAAAAATGAGCAATGCCCTCGCTGGGACTCGAACCACGGACCTCTCGAATACGCGCCAAGCGTGCTGACCACTACACCACGAAGGTATGCGAAAAAGGCGAGAGAAATGCCTTATGCTTTAATGTATAATTAACTAACTATTTCTGCTCCAGGATCTAAAAACTGACTGTATCTACGTGGTCGTATCCAAGGCGCTTAACTTCGTATTAGTAGAAACAGCAGATCCGACAGATAAGATGATAGATTTGCCATCTTTCAGGTGAGATAATATACATAATTCCCTTGGGTACAGAAATACATCGACTATCGGAAATTCCGCCGCATAGTATTAGAATGAAATCTGAAGTAAGAAATCTCGAAACAGCCAGATCTAGAAATTTAAATCTTTGCAAAAGATTTATGATACACTTGACTATCTTATATTACCGAATGTATATTTGTATTGGTTTCCTTGGTTGCCCTTTTATTAACCATCTTCATATCTTTTGTTTTGTTGGAGGTGTTGTTGTTTTTGGCTTGTTCTGGCGCAGCCCGCAAAAATGCCATTGGGCGATGTAAAGTCTGCCAGGAGGATCAGGCTGCTCCTCTCACGTCACATTACACTTGAATATCGGGTGCTTTGCTACAGAAGTGCCAGTTCTGCGAACTTTTAATTACTATTTCATATTCAGAGTTTGAGACCCAGTAAAAAATTATGGAAGCTAAGAAGTTATTATTGTGGAAATTATTACTGATATTTCAACGAGTGGCATGCTTGTTACGGCGTAATGTTTGTTTACTGATTAATGCGGCTGTTGCGATAAACCAAGAGTTTAAAAGAACAGTTAAATTAAAACGGTGTTAAAATGGTTAATTGAAAAGAAAAGCAAGATGATTAATTGAAATTAAGACTTAATTGGTAAGAAAATCAAGGCGTAAAGACTATGGCCAATTCGCGGTAATGTTAATTTCGTTTCTTCAGTTGTCATGGTGCTTTGCGTCTTGAATAGTTATCAACTGAACAAATTAATTACAAAGAAAATTATTTGAGAATTTTATGCATCTAGGAAGTGATTGATTGAAGCAGTTCGGTAGGAAGCAATCTAAACAGTAAGATACCTTACGGATTTTGCAACATGATCATTCACGTGCTCACAATGCTTTTGTCATTCTGGAATTTTTGGCTAAACAATGCAGCTCCATATTCATCTGATATTGGAACCTGTGACATTTCCTTATTTCTAGGGTTTTTTAGGAATTTCTAGAATTATAGGCCTTGTAGGGTATACTGAACATTTTCTGAGGGTCCTGAAATATTTTTTAAAACGACTTCAAAACATACTGCGAAGATTTAAGAAAGTTAGACTGCATTGCTATTAGAAGGTATTATTTCGAGGCGGATGTAATAAATATTGACTACTAAACAGAAATCTTTCGTTTCTGGAATGTTTTGATCACAGTTATAAGTATACAGAGTTCTATTTCAACAGCGTAGTCAGGTTTTTATTAAATACAATTATTTGTAAAAATAGTACTCACCTATTTAAACATTTTCTTCTGAATTATGACGTAAAAACAACTTTTTATTAATACTTTAATTAAAATGTCTGAATTTTTAATGTATGTTTCGAATACAACTATATTTTGAATGCATAATAATCTGTTTTTAAGCGAAATTAGCAAAGCTCCCGGAGAAATATAATTTATTGCAAAGCAATACCGCTATTAAGTGAAAATAATAGTACAGTTATTTGAAACATTATATCTTTGTTATAGGTACAGCTGATTTCTACATCGTCTTATTTTTCTGCTTTCTTACGCTGAAGAAATAGACATTCAATATTAATTTTGTAAAATGTGAAGAAGTGTGATACACATAAAATAAGCTATTTTCCTCCAATATCCTTAGCTGAGTTTGTATAGACATTAGGTATTTTTGTTTGAAAGAAGGAGATGTGAAAAATGAGCAATGCACTCGCTGGGACTCGAACCACGGACCTCTTGAATACGCGCCGAGCGTGTTGATCACTACACCATACGAAGAAGGCATACGAAGAACAGAAAATAGAAATAGTTTGAATAAAAAATAGACATAGTTTCTGAGAAACAGTTTATAAGTTGTAAATCAGAATGCAAGAATTAGTAATATACATATTCCGACATTTCTTGCTAATGGGTAGTCTTTTTATCAAATCAGGCGAATAGTAAGATTTTTCATAAAGGTACACTTTACTTATTTAGCAAAAGGAGGAAACTCGGAAGCTTCCTGTCAGTTCAGCAAATCTTAGAATCTTAAACAGGATTTTATTTTAAATTTATTACCCTAAATTACTTCAAGATCCTCTAACTGAAGAATGAATTAAATTTTCCGTGAAGTTATCTGAATAAATAAACATTTCCTTATTTGATTACATTTCCAGAGCTGAATTCATTTTTCATTCGGTCTGTCAGGTGCCTCAAATTCTGATTAATTTCTGCCATTTCTCGTTCATAAAAGTTAGTTATTTATTTCTTTTACATTGCAAGTAGCACCTTAAAGATTACTTTTACTTTTCGTTTTACTTTTAATATACTTTTGTTCTTAAGTTTTTTTACCAGTTATTCAGCTGCACTAAGAATAAGTACATATTAATTGACGTAATGGGTCCGGCATTTTATCTCACAAATTACAAAAATTTATTATTTAATTTATATTAGAAATTTAATGCCTTTTTTAGAAGATGCGGTTCATTTTATCTTGACATTTTTTACGTTACTTGCATTAAAAATACTCTTTGAAGTAAAAGAAAATAGCCTGATAAATAACTTTTAACTGCATTAAAATGAACTCAGTTTGACCTTATCTAAACATTAGCATACACTTCTATATTGCTAGATGAATTATCCCCCCAATTTTACATTTCAACACTAAGTAAAAATTAAAGAATATTTTTGAATTTCATCTTAAGTTACGGGACTAAAAGAATTAACTTTCGCTACTTGCAGATAGGTAAAACACAGTAACTCAAAGTATCTGCTAGTCAGAGTCTAAATTTAAAGTCTAACAACTTGGCTCCGCTACCCCGCTATTCCTAATTTAATCAGAAATAACTCTTCGTATGGTAATAACAGCGGCTCTGAGAGCAGAAAATTTAACAAAGAAATTTTCCACGGCAGACGAATATACGAAACCAATTTCTTGGATTTTTTTGTCTGTTTAAAACTCACAACATTTACCTATTTTGGGGCAGTAGACGAAGCACTAGAAGCGAAGTCGGATTTTAAAACGCTAATTAAAATAAACCTTACAACTTTCAACTATAAATAATAAATGTGAAAGTACTGCTCGCAGGGAGAGCATTATCCCTCGGTTTTAAAGGAATACATAAGTAATCGTATCCATAATTTATTAGAAGAATATATGCCAATAAGAATACGCAGATTATTTCCTAATTTTGAAGATATGATTTAAAGACGTGTGTGAAAGTTAGATGTTCAGTGGCTTAGCAAAATTGTATTCTTCGTAATAGGCAAAATAAATGATTTAAAGACCTTCGAGGGAGTAAACAATTGAGATGATTATTTTTGCATGCTAATATAACATTTTTGCCTCAAGAAATAGGTATTATATTAATCAGGAAACGTTGTACCACAAAAATTTCAGGAATCATACAAATTTCTGATTATTTGGGCATAAATAACCGGGCTTGTCTGACAAAATGTTGCTTTTTTATTGCGGAACGATGAAATGATTATTATAAACACAAATCATCAAAATAAAACAGAATTTCTGCGAGAAATAAAACGACAAGAAAACGTATGGGTCGAAAGCACTAATAACAGACAATGGGACGATATTTAAAAATTTTTTTCATCCACAACAGTATTCAACTTAATTACTCATAATCTGGAATATGAAAGTTTTATTAAAGCATCATTAAATATCGGTTGATAAGTCTTAAAAATAAATTAAATGTAAGTTATTAATCTTCTGTTTCTCATCGACTCATCTCACCTGTTTCTGTCTTCATTTCATGATCATTTCTGTGTCATGTTCTTCATCTTCTGTTTCTCATCTCTCATTTTGAACTTGGAAGGTAATATAAACAGACACTTTGTTTTTTCTGTTTTCAAGTGTGCTCTTGTTTTGAATAATGATTAAATTTACGTAACCAAATTAACTTATTCTCCAAACTAAGCTGCTATAAAAATATAAATTTAAGTCTAAATTGAACTACTTGTTAAAAATATAGATAGATTTTTAACTGTAATTTTTTCCTCGGTCTTGTTTAACTGCTATCCGACTGCTGCGATCTGGATTAACCGTGAACGCATTTCCGTTATTATCCGTTTACTATATAAAAAATCTACTGTAATTGAAGCGATTTAAGATAACACTTTTAAAAGTTTGCTAGAAATTTATTTACTGCACCTGTAAGAAACAATCGAGGAAATGGCAACCGGTAGTACAATTAATAACCGAATTAAGTACAAGAATAGAGAGACTGAAACTAAGTTTTTTCCGCAGTTTAAAAAATTTAGGCTATCCTCTGATGTTCGAGAGAGTAAAACCGCTGAAACGACAATTCGATTCTTGGAAAACTGATTGGCTATAAAGGATTTTCTGCTTATCTCCTTTTAAAATGAATGCTAGCTAGCTTACCTTCAAGTGTTTTCGGTAAAAGGATTTCTACCTGAGCAGAAAGTCCTCGCATGTTTTGTTATAGTCAGTTTGTCAGACAATTAACTAGTTAGGCTTGTAGATACTAGAAACAACTGACACTGAGTGTAAAGTCATTGTACAGTGCAGTTTTGACCGTTCTTGAACCAAACTCTGGAAATCTACTTTCCTTCTGTTTGACTGTTTCAAAAAATCAAGATATTGTATAAAACAGATTTGTTAAGTTGCCCTTTTCAAGCCAAATTCTATAAATCTACTTTTTTCTTCAATCTCATAGATGTCAGAAAGCATTGGGGGGGGGGGGGGTTGTTTTATTTGGTAAAGTAAAATTACACACAGCGCTTTTAAAAATTTATTTTTAAAATAATAACTTTGGTCATTTACTAATAAAAATAGTTTTGCACACAAAAGGAAGAATTTACATTCATGGTATCCTCTTATTCGTGAAGGAAGATTTATGTTTGAGTGATAACAAAATGAAGCTTCAGAATCTAGTTTGTTTTATCCTTCTAACGATTGGTATTTTCCTATTACCAGTTAACGCGACAGGTAGTCAGGCAGACGGGAATAAAGACTATCATGGCTCCCAACTAATTCGAGAAAGAAAGTGTGTGGCATTAAAAGCCGTTTGAAACGAAATCAGAATCATGAGGATCTGATAGAACCTAAAGTGTAGAATGAATCGGAAAGCCACTTCTCTGCGTAAACGGTTAAACTTTCGAAGCGCAGACGCATAGAACGAATGCATTTAAATGTTCTTGATGTTATTCCCAGAATACAGATACAAATACTCTTTTCAATATAACATGGTAAGAACTTTACAAGATCTTGAAATGTTACCACTTTTAGAGTGATAACATGTTGGATAATTACAAATAAAATATGTTTGGAGCTTTTTTGATCATTTTTTGATTTGAATCTAGCAAACACAGTAGTAACGAATTAGAACTAACAGAAATTTTAATGAGTCAGAGATCATATATACATTAAAAAGTTAAACCAACTGTTGAAATTTTGAACAAGAAGAATTACAAAACAAGAAGACTGACAGAAAGGTGAAATATGACGTTAAAATATGACAGACGGAAATTTCAGAACGTATGTTTCATCCACGTTTTGTGGAAACAGAGTAAAATTTCAAAAAACAGTTAGCTCTCCTGAAAAAGTTTGTTTACAGATGCCACTAGTTAACTGCAGCTAATGCGCCCCCATTTTATTTCTCTGAAAGACAAGCAAATACGTCTGTTTGTTAATAACAGTAATTAATTATGAACAAAACGTATTTCTGAGCTTAACGTAATTATATCTTTAATGATGTATTTTACTTGAGAGATGGGTATTATTCAAACGAACGTTAGATGAATGCAGTTTGAAAACATTGCCCCATTCTCTAGGAAATTTAATAAAAGTCATATTCTAGTTACCAGCTTTTATTTCCTTAAAGTGAAAGAAGTGTCCTGAGTTGTATGAGAAAGTCTTACATATCACCATAGAACACCGCTTCAGGCTATAATCCAAAAATACTCCATACTCTGTAAATATTTGCGGATTTTGTAAATATAACTCATGTGAGCTTTTTAGGGAGCCTTAATAAGATCATGAAGTTATTTCTGAGGTTTCAAAATTAAATAATTCAATAATCATGTAATTGCGATCTCTAGATATGTTTTAGGGAATTTGTTAGTCCACTAAGTACTAAGAGACTGGTTTATGAAGGAATTTCTGAACTTTAAATACGGTTGCGCTTTGTCTTTGGAAAATGGAGAGTAAGCTAAATAAATTATTTGACAACTTTAAAAGTTTGTCTATTTGAAAATTTTGTAGTATATAAATATGTGAAGGAATGGTCAACTTCTGAAAAAAATAGACGATGAATGATTATTTGATGTTAAATTATTCAATGAAATTTTATATCCAAAAAGAGAAGAAAACCACACAATTGAGCAACATTGTTTGAATGGTTTGATTGTAATATGTGGGCAAAAAAGAAAACGTAATTAAGAGTATTAATAATTTGAAATAAGAAGGCTTATATGTCGAGCGAAGTTTATATTTCAGTCGCCAAAGTTTTGTTCCGCAATTGGTTTTGGGAAAACCTGCTCACTTTTTATTAGCTGGATTTAACATGAGTTTGATTAAGGCTATATTTTTCAAGTTTTAGAAGCCCTTAACATGAAAGTACCTCGAAAAATCAGTTGTAACGTGACAATCGTCAAGAAAATAACATATTTGACGCTGTTAAGTGCATTCCTACCATTAATAATAAAAATAAAAGGTTACATGACAAGGTATGTAATACATGGCATTAAAAACATCTTTCATTAATTATAACAATGTTGAAAATACTTATAAAATTTTCAGTTGGATATGTTACGAATTAAATATCTTTCAAATTATTTAACATATAATTAAGAGGGAACTAGGATCTAAATCGCTGGGAAATATTATTATTGCTTTTAAATTTCAGAATTTTGCTAAGTTATTACAAATTTATTATTTTGAAGGATAAATTAAAGATCTTATACATGCCGATCTGCAAAAGTTTGGAAACTAGCTGGTCGCATGGAACGTAAATTCAAGATATTATGCCTAGCGTACTGATAGCGGCGAGCCCCGGAGAAAATTAACTAACAGTGCAAAATAACATAATGTTCCCAAAATTTTGGAAAGATTTTGCTAAAGATAATTTTGACGTCAAAATCTGTCAATCTGATCTAATAAATTTCATAATATCTTCGATTGAAGAGGGAAAATTTTATATATTTGATCACGCATTTTTATGTTAAATTATTTCAAGCTGAAATATTACTTGTATACTACTGTAGTGCGTTTTTAACCAACACATTTAGTGCCTGAAGTAAGCAACTCTTTGTTTTATTATTAATATTGTATTTCTATGTTATTTCTGATCTTCGTTTTTTTCCTCGATACAATAATTAACACCTCTGTATTTTAAGAATATTTATTCACACTGCGAAGTTCCTTCCCTTAGCGAAAGCTTCCCTTAGCGAGGACTTGTTATCCGCGAGGGGGAGAAACGGATAAGGAAAGTGACGCAGCTACCCCGAAAACCGGTCGGGAGAGACTGGGAGAGTGGACTTCGCAAAAAATCGGCAAGCATGCCGTGTGAGAGAGATACCTAAACATTATCGCCTTATGTATGTATCTTAATGTATAATAGTGGTATTTGTTTTATTTATGTTATGTGTTGTGATGTATAATAAATGTGTGTATAAAACTAGAACGGGTGTGAAGATTATTTTCCTGCTATTGTGAGTATTTCAAGGAAACAACAGCCTCGTGCTCGGAATGGCGCGAGACGACACACACATACAGAATTGCACATGGATTCATTGAACTACACTACTGACAGTTGAACTATATATACAATAGTTAAGGCATTTACAATGTAATTCGTTATAATTATCGACTTCCATGAGCTTTTTTGTAATCAGACTCCTCTCCAAGTCTTTCGCTCAACCACTACTTTATTTGGCTCCTCCTCCTAGCACATCAGGCGCATTTCGTTAACTGAATCACATACACCTGCCTCAAAGATTGAAATAGATTGAAAATCTTATTGAAAATATGACCAAGAAATGATAACGTTAAATGGTTAAAAAAGTCATAAACCTATTAATTTGAAAAAAAAATTAAATAATAGAATTTAATAATAATCAATTTAATAATAGAATTTAACATCATAAAATGTTTTCTACACATACTTTGAAAGCTCTTATAGGTTGCAACATACAAAGAGTTAGTAATCAATAAAAATAAGCCGCTCAGACAGTGTAGTGGTTAGGGGAGCCGACTGCGATACCAAAAGACCCGGGTTCAAATCTCGGAGAAGACATGGTTGTAACTCTCCCCCTTCATAGGAGGCAAAGGCGGCCCACCTATTAGTTGCCTCCATAAAAGTGACCACCACTTCTGACCTTAGTAGCGGCCAAGCCGAAGTCGGCTGAGGGCTCTCCATTGGCGGAAAAAAAATCAAAATAATTCTAAAATGCAATAGAACGGTAATTAAAGTCTTTGTGTTTCACACAGTAGTTGAAAAAAAGGAGGAAAAATTCTTATATATATATAATATTTCTGAAGCACAGTCGTGCTGGCTTAATGGCAGGCTTGAAAAGCGAATAGATGACGCCGACAACAAAAATAAACTAGACGAATTCCCAATCTTTATTTCCATGTATGTATATAAAATCATCTCAGTAGATATTTAGCCAATCATAATGAAATCCAATATATTTCTATGATTCAATCATAATGAAATATGATAAGTTTCTATGTTCATGGGCTTTTAAAAGAAATGGCGTAAGCATTTAAGCAAAGATAAGGCAACGCGTTGTTGACAGAGCAGTAGTTAGGGAAGGGAAGAAGAAAGAAGAACAACGCAAGTAACTCGCCAGTGATATTTATAGTAAGCTTGATGTAGAGGCAAGCTGTGATTGGTTAATCTTACTTTTAGTTGCCCTTTTCACGTATTGTTATGTAACATAGAAAGATCTCGAATTTGGGAGAACAGATGAATTTAGGGGGAGAGCATAAAATCTAGAATCGTTAATTTTGAGGTCGCAAATTATTTTTACAGCAGTTATTGTATTTTGTTATATCTTACATATATGCAGTGGGTCCGTAAACTCATGGTGCACTTTTGATCGGTCACAGGAAAGCAGCAAAACAAGATATAAATGTGAAAACTCTCCAAGTTTCCGCAGTATGATGTGCAAGCATGTGCACACAGGTGATGATGCAACACCGCGAACTACGAAGCAACAGATCAGCCCACCCAAGCCAGTCGAGATGTGGAGTGTACAGAGGAAAGTTCAGTGGCTTACTAAATTCGAATCCATGACCGAAGTACAAAGTAAATATCGTCACGTGTACAACGAAGCGCCACCACATAGGAATAACATTAATCGGTGGAATAAGCAGTTGAAGGCCACAGCAGTTTGTTGGACAAACCCCGTTCTGGCAAGCAGTCGGTGAGTGACGAATTTGTAGAGGCTATATGGGAGAGTTACCTAAGAAGCTCCTAAAAGACCAGTGCGCGTGTGTGCTCGACAATTACACCTAAGCAAGACAACAGTTCATAAGGTGTTAAAGAAACATCTACGTTTAGCGGGTTAGAAACTGCAGCTGCTACACGCTATCAAACCGACGGATAGACCCAAACGATTCGCGTTTGCTACAGATATGCTTCATGAAATCGACTGATAACCGACTTTTGTAGAAGACTGTGTTTAGCGATGAGGCAACATTCCGTGTTAGTGGACGTGTTCATCGCCATAACGTCCGAATATGGGCTGCTGAAAATCCTCTTGCCTACGTACAGGACGAACGTAACAGCCCTAAAGTGAACGTGTGGTGTGGCTTGATGCATGATAAAGTGATAGGACCATTTTTCTTTGCGGAGCAGACTGTGGCGGCAGACAAGTACCTTGACACGTTGGAATTGTATGCAGTGTTCCAATTTCCTGAAGGTGTCATCTTTCAACATGACGGAGCTCCTTCCCACTACGTCACAATTGTTCGCGAGTTTCTGGACACAACATTCTTCCAGCGGTGGATAGGCAGGAGTTCTATCAAGCCATGGCCATCACGATCTGACACCCTTGGATTTTTACTTGTGGGGTTATGTGAAGCAAAGTGTGTACAGTGAACGCATTAACGACATTAATAATTTAAAACAGTTGTTCACTCTGTTACACCAGATGTCCTTAACCATGTGTGGGAAGAACTTGAGTATCATTTAGATCTTTGTAGGGCAACAAATGGAGTCCACTTCGAACTACACTGAATAGGTAGGAAACGTTAAGAGGTTTCCTTTTGTTTGGTGAAGATTTCACATGTCTATCTTGTTTTGTTGCTTTCCTGTGACCGATCAAAAGTGCATCACGACTTTACTGACGCACTGTATATCTTATAATTTATGAATATCTATAAAAAGTTCGAGGTCTCTTTCCTTTTTATACCAGTCACTCGAAAGTCTTCAGTCTGAATGAAAATAGGCATTGGTCAACTTTGCATCTGAATAATGCGAAATTATGGTATATTTCTATAATGCTAGTTCCATTATTGCAGCTTAGAAGACCGCGGCGCGTTCTTGTTACTGAAAGGTAGTGGATTGTGATCTGTAATCAGTTCCACGGAAGATTCAAAGTTCAATGCTTCGAATTTTTTCATGCTCCCCTTTCAATGGTCGGCATGGCTATTGCTCTTCGGCTAACTTCTGGTTAGTGTAACTAATAAGCTAGATCACGCCATCTTTCCATTGACATAGCCACTAACATTTTTCGATGATGCACCATACTCATTCATTAAAAGGTAATCCTAGAACAGATAAAGATGCGGTGCCTCTCCAAGATATCTCTTTAACTTCTCACATGCCTGGTTTTGTTTCTCCGTCCAGCACAATCCTTCGGGGCTTGTTGAGCTTTGTTATTACGAATGACTATTGGTAAGTTTTTTTCGTGAGAAAACCGTTTTTGAATAATAATGTAGGATGTAATCTCTGTAATAATTACATAGAACACATTTCAATTTCTCCTTCTTTTGAGACCCAGGCAATTTCTAGATAGCCTCCACATTGATTGGATCGATTCGATGACTGCCGGAACCAGTAATATTTCCCAAATACTTAATGTGAGTTTTATAAAAAGAACATTTCTTAAGATTTACTGAAGACCTTAGTTCTAACAGTTTCGAAAAAATAGTGTCGAGATGTCCTAAATGTTCATTCCGACTCTCTTAATAAGACCGCTATGTCATCGACGTAGGTTCGAGGGAAATCTTTATACAATACCCGCCGCTTATTAAAATCGCTTTCGTTCCAAACATATTTCAGTTTTTTAAATGGTTGAGTTTAATAGACGGACATTGCATATCGTGGTATCAGTTTTAAACTTTTCAAGAAAAATAATAACTAACAACTAATTCAGTTAAAATTAAAAATAAAAATAAAATAAAATTATTTATTCAATTCTGAAATTCAGTTTTAAATTTTTTATAAAAATACACCTGTAATTACGCTCTTGATGAAATTTTATCTTTTACAAACAACTATTCTATGGGTATTTGTTTCATATTGTTTGTTCACCAGCAGTTTTTCAATCGCATTCAGTTTTGTAAAATTACTGGTTGCCTTTATTGATCAACATTTTTTAATTCAATAGTTTTTCTTAGAATTTAGAGTGATTTTCTAGATTCAATTAATGTTGGAGTATCACAACTTTTTTTTTCTGTATCACTTCCGCTGTCACTTTCATGTTCAGGTTTTACACACGCTGCCTTAATATTTTTGTGAATCGACAAATATTATATACACATTCTCTCACTGTTGTTTAAAGCTTCTTCTGTATTGAAGTCTTATTTTTGAAAACAGTTTTTAACTGATTTTAAGAGATTAACCCTCTGTGTTGACTACAATATACATAGCCTTCAAAGTACGTTTTTACAGAATTCAGTTTCTGAACATCTCTTTTTTTGTAATGGCATTTGAAGACATTTATTATTCCCTGTAGCTTGAGTGTTAGATGTTGTATCTGCAAAAAGCAACATTAATGGTTTAAAGAAAAAGGTAAAAGGTGGATTTTATATCTTAGTAAAATTATTTTTTCATTTTTCAATTCGCTGCCGCATTGAAAAAAATCAGTAAAAATAATGATTATCATCCATGAGTTCTTGTTATGGTAAGTTAGAAGAAAATTCTTGACTCCTTTCAAACATCGTGATTTTCTATTTTTGTTAATAACACGAGCTGTCTTCTTAATTACATGTTAATAACGTAATAACTCATTCCTTCAGTTTCTTAAAACCATCTGCTATTTCTCTATTAAATATTTATGTATATTCTGATAATGCTTTGAAACGCAGTTCAGTTTCTTCTGTATTATAAATTGCGTTTGGCTTGCACTCATTTAGCAGCTTAAGAAAAATTTCTGTTATTCAGTTATCAGCAGTTTGGTGATCTGTCTCTTCCGTCTCACAACGCAATTTCTGATCAACAAGCTTAGAATTTTCATCTTCAACTCGAAAGCCGTCTTTGTGAGTTGATGCAAAATTCTGTCCTAGAAATCAGCGAATTAATGATAAAAGCTCTAGAAGTAGAAATATTTGTTAGTTTTATAGCTTGAAAGTATCCTAGAAAAGCATTTTAAACGTCTCTAGATTTTCGTTTTTGAGATTCCTTCAGATAGGTGTATTTTTTTGTTAATTCTTTGTTAATTATACTTCCTTTTTTAAGTAAATTCTATAATGCTGTTTGGGAAAATACTAGTTTAAATATAGTTTTTCTCTGATTTCAATTACTAAGAACATCAAAGTTTTGCTTCTTCTGGTGATTCATTTAAATTTCAAAACTCACGTTTCTAGCCAGCAGAAAGTTTGCCTTTTGTCTGTTTAGTTGCTCTACCACTTCATAATTACAAGCCTGATCAGTGCTTTCTTTACTTTCTCTCAGCCTACTGTTATCACTTCCTCTTCATCGAAAAACGGTTAATTTACAGTAAGAAGTATTTTCTGAAATTTTTTATAACTATGTGTGAACATAAAGTGTTTATTTCAAAGGGAAAATTTGGAATTTCGAAACCTTAAACGAAGTGATATAGAATTCGCACTTCCATCTCCTATCAACTGGTTTTCAAGAAGAAATCTTCACTAATTTTCAGTGCCTCTAAAAGCAGTGGAATATAAACTATGTGTAGAGGGATAGGAAGGTGGTTAAAATTCTAAAAAAATCTGAATTTATGGTATGTAACTAAGAGCTGAAGCTCTGATTGAGGTCACGAAATCATATTTTTGGGGTTGTTTATATTTTCATGGTGTAACACTGGCAAAAAGTTTGAATACCACTGATATAAAGCATTTCTTTTTTCAACCTCAAGATAAGATATTCTGCCTCTTTAAAGTCCAGTGTAGATAAAAACCTCTAAAAACAGGGTACTAGGAGACTAGGTAATAGGAAAATTTCGATTAACCTGTTTTATTTAAGACATACCAAAGAAAGTATGGAAAGCCTATACCTATCAATTCTTTGTCACTTCATTTTTTTTACATGAATTGTAAAGCCACGGTTCTCGATACGTTAAACAGGTGAACTATAAAAAGCTTTGATAGGTATAAGTAGGATATTTTGGCACTGAAGAATCAGTATTTTGTCAATCTGAGTTTTATAAGTGGCGGAGATGAGTTTAATAAATGGCATTTTTTCTATTAGTTAGTATTATATATGTTTGGTTTCCTGGAAATTTGATCGTAATAAGCGGTTTAGTCTATTATCCACTGAGTTTAATAATGGCAGGCAAAGTATCAAGAAAGTGCTTGGTAATAGTTGTCTGAAACGTTGCTGCTGCTACGCAGCCCAGAAAGCATGACTTTAAACCGATACTGGTACAATACTTCGATACTTCTTGAAAAATATGCTAATTCTTTGGTTTTCCTTTCCAAGGGTCGATGGTCATCTATCAATTGTGTTGGGATCTCTAGCAATGGTAAATGCCGTTCATGAAACAAAACGTTTAAGAAATATTAGGCTATAGCTGTGTTAAGACCAGATGAATAATGAACCGAAATTAGTAATATATAATCAAAACAGTTAAATATTACAGTGCTTCTTTTCAGTTTTTCAACGATTTAGGTATTTAAAGCGTTTTCTTACGTTTAATCACTATTTACGTTTTCTCAGTTTTTACGATATTGGAAAAAGCTTGTTATTTTCCTTTCGTTTCAGTTTTCATTATGATGTACATTTCCTCTAAACTTTAGGTTTGACGAAATTAGCTTAGATCTTGTAGGGTTTATTAGTTTTTAATTTTGGATAACAATAAAAATCAAGAATTACCATTTATACTTTTTTTTAAATATCGAGATGCATTTGTTTAGAAGTGGTGATATATCAAATGAAATATTACAAAATTGAACAAACAGATAAATCGAATGTAATATTCTTGAAAATAAAATGAATATTTTGAAAGCCATCCTAAAGTACAAGATTTAGGATTAAAAAAGACTATTTTTTTATTCAGCAACATTAAGTTAGTAATCAAATTTGAAGACAAGTGTTAGAAAGTGACCATTGGATCACCAGCTGCCGAGCAGCAAAATCTAATCTGAGTATGAGAAGTTTCTGTTGTGTTGCGAATTCTGTGTCACAAAATTTAAGTGTTTTTTTGTCATTTAAGTAATCAATTTTATTTGTATTTGATTTTTCAAATCTGAAATTGTGAAGAGCGTAATGAATCTATATATATTTGTAAAGAATGTATTTAAAAGTTTTAGACAATTATTTTTCCTTCAACGGTTCAATTTTCTACCACAGAAAGGGGAGCGTCTTTTAACGAATGTAACATCTGTAGGAATACCCTTTTAAGATGAAAGTTGCAACTGAGGGCAGTATATCGTTCTTTCCCCGGTCTTTCTTACGAAACAGTTAAAATGGCTATAGTAATTGGCCTCCCGCTATTCACTTACTTTTTGGCTGTGCTAATGTTGCTTTGCTTATAGTTTCGGAAGAAAGGGAAAGGTTGTAAATTGGATCTTTTTGTTGTTTCTCCTTAGATTTTTCGCTTGTTAGCAGGAGGGGTCGAATTTTTTAGTTTTCAGTTTTCGCAGGTGTTAAGTTTTTCAACCGTCAACTGTAGACAATGACTTAATTTTGATTTTTTTATGGGTTCGAATTTGTCAGGTTAAATTATATTGAAAAGTCTCGGATTGGCAAGAATTTAATTTTATGTGTAACTTTTGGACTAGTAATGTTTAGTGGGAGGAGAAACCGAGTTTTCCTCGGTTGCTGCGCGAATTTTGAAGTCAGTTGTTTTCTGGAGAGAGGGAGAGAGTTTTTGAGTTTGAATACCGAGAAAAGAATTAGCAGAGAGGGCCTTTGGCTCTGCGGCCAAGCTTATCCTGGCGGGTGGCTTGCGCTTGCGTTCTGCGGACTGACTCGGCTTTTAGCTGAAGAAATTTGCGATACTGCGGCTGTGCTCGCCGGAATTTAGGAGATAAGTTTTGATACAGAGTAGAGAATTAGCCGAGAAGGCTTTTGGCCCCGAGCTTTCCTCCTTGTGGGTAGTTTGAAGCTTTCCTCCTTGTGGGTAGCTTGAAGATACGATGAACTTGGAATTTTCCGGAAACTGATGCGAGAAGTAGAACTTAGAGCGAACTCTTCCGAGTTTGAAGCGGGTTTTCCCGTAAAATGGAAGTGAAATGGCTCGTACCAAACAGAAGCTTTCCGTTCGTGAGAAAAAAAATTTCAACATTCTGTCATCGCTCGTAAAATATAAAATTATTATCAAAAATAAGAAATTTATGTAATTCCTATATTAGTTTATGTGAAATCCAGTTTAAATGATTCATTTAATGTTCCAGTTATTCTAAGTAATCGTTGTTATGTTAAAATTCAAAAATGTTATCTTGATAAATGACTCTTGAAGAAAATTTAATGTAGAATCTTAATTGCTATTATATGTAAGGGTAGTCTGGTCAGCTCTCCCATAAATTTATTCTAGATATTAATAAATGAGTGTGATTTTATATTATTACTTGCATTTGATTTTTTTAGTGTTACGTAGTTGGTCTGTACAGTCACTCTATTTGTTTGAGCCGTGAGGCTTTTTTAGAAACATGGAGATTTTGCTTGGGGTTATGAAAAATGTTTATGCATTTTAGGGTACTCACAACGCGCCCCGTTTTTAGCAAATATGTACTAACCACATTTTATTGACTATTTGAATGTTTGTTTTAGATGCCAGGAAAGTTAGAACTAGTACTTGATTTTTCGTAGTGGAACTGATTGATTGATGTTTGAATTTGTCTTCTCTGGTGCTTATGAGTTTTGATTTAATGAATATGAACTTGTTGTTCTTGAGGTTATTTTAAAATGAATGAATTCTAGAAATGTTTTAGCTAAAATAGTATTGAGTTTTACCGAGTACCAGAGAAGATTTATTCCTTCTTGTGTTTTCAGGTTAAGATTTATTAAGATGAATTTGCTTTGTTTTGTGTCTTAAGGGATTTAAGAAAAAGTTATAATTAAATATTATTTTGAGGCAGTCAGTTTCCTCCCTTTCTAACTAATTCATTTTAGTAGCAAGTTATATTTATTTTTAGTTTGTCACGGCTATAAGAGAGATCGAGTAAGCAGTTAAAATTTAAAAAATTAAGAGAAACCCCGTAAAGTATAACCTATTTAACATTTCCTTTAAAATGTGCTTCACAATTGCATTCTTTTCCTTAGGCAGAGGGCCCTCGTGTGCTTTACCATAGTCCAAATAACCGACATAACAGAGGTTGAAAAGTCATTAGGTTTGTAGGTGCTGTAAATGTGAAAAATACGCAATGTCCTCGCCGGCGTTCGAACGCCGTACTTCCAGAATGTCTGCCCGATGTGATTGCAATTCCATGACGAAAGCATGAGGTAAGAGGGTCGAAATTCTTCCTTACTGGGAAGGATAGGACTCAGCAGCAAAATCCAGGGGGTGACGAATTATTGTACACTACATTTTAGTTCAGGCACCCCTGTAGAGGGATTTTGAAATTTTTTGAATAGGAAAGGTAAGAGAATCAATTCGGATCTGGCTGGGATTCGAACTCCAGACTGTTTGACAGCCAGAATTACACCAGGAAGGTACGCGATGAGGTAAGGTTAATAATGTATTTCTACCGCCTTCTTAGCATGCCTTCGTGGTTGAATGGTGAGCACACTCGACGCATATTCGAGAGTTCTGAGGTTCGAGTTCCGGCGAGGCATTGCTCATTTTTCATGATTTCTGTTTAAAAATAATTTAATGTCTATACAGGTTATTTGAATACGTAAAGCCACAAGGATTATCCGCCTGTCTGCATATCCTCCAAAAAGGTGTCCTTTCATCTTAGGCAAGTAGTTGTCGTTCGCGTTTTCATATTAAACCAACCTAACCTAAGCTAATCTCACTCGGCTCTGGATAGACTTTACCTTTTTTGAGAGTAACTTGCCGTGCTTTTTGATGGTACGTATCATTAAACGTCTTTGGAGGACGATCGCTTGCGATCTTTTGAAAGTTTCAGTCTTATCTTCAGAGATGTTGTCTGATCTGATTTGATTTATTTTCATATTTCCAGAAGTCACCGAGTAGTTAGAACTTTTGAACACTAATAAACCGACCCAAGTTTAAATCTTTGCGAAAGAACTTAGAATTCCTGTGATTTGATTTCCCATGTCTACGATATGAATATACTACGGCTTTCCACACATCATCATAGAAAGCATCTCTAATCTTAGGCAGACAGCACTTACTTCTTTTCTATTAGTCACAACAAATCATATTTGCTTACGAGAATGAACAGAAATCTAGTGAAAAAAGAAGATTTTACAGCCTCTATTAATACTTCTTTTTTACTAATCTGTTGATACTTTATTATTTTCTAACAGTTTTTTAATATCTCCTATTCTTTATAATAATCTTTTTCTATCTCCTATTCTTCATTTTTTCTATCTTTTCCTATCCTACACGAATACATATTCGTATGGCAGTTTTTGTATTGTTAGCTCTTGAGATTTTATCAACAACAACCTTGTTTTCAGTCTCATGTGACAGCGCATTTAATCTAACTATATCAAATTCTCGCATTCATAATTCTAGCTATTTCTATCTGAAAATTATTTTGGCGACATAGAATGCTAGTGGAAAAATACACAAC
>KK116783.1:514906-557586 GCA_000611955.2 Stegodyphus mimosarum
AAAGAAACAAAACTAGAAAAGTTTGACTCTAACTTTTGTAGCAACAACTCTTTGAAAAATGATTAAACTTTGCTTGAAGTTTAAGCAATATTTTCATATTGGCATAGAAACAAAAGAAATTTCTTTTATTTTAATGCAAGTCAGCTATTGAATCTTCTAAAGACAGATTGCTGAGGGAGTTTAAATGTTGATAATTTTACTATTTTCTGCCTTTTTTAAAAAATTATATAGAAGTTTGGTGATTAAGTCGTTATCCATTGCTGTGAAAATAAGCGTTTGGAGGATAAAAGAAGAAAATTATTTCTGTAATATTTTAAAGGCAATTTTTACAAACTCGACGACTCTGTTTTAACGATCGTTTTTACTTTTTTTCAAGTGAAATCCGAAGAAAGAAGTAATACAAAGAAGGTTGTTTCTCACGTATTTAGTACAGTTAAAAAATAATGGCTTCACTACTTTAGTCTCCTAACAATTAAAAAACTAACCCCTTTATACAACTATTTCATGATGCTCTTCAGAACTTTAAGTTTGGAAAATCTTAGCTGGGTGCTTGGCCGTTCAACTTTGAAGACTTTTGAAAGAAATTGGAGTTTATTTTACCCTTTAAAAGGAATTTAAATAATTATTTGAAAGGAATAAACTTAAATACCATTAAATTATAAGGCAGAAAAATATTCATCTGTAACAAAATTATGATTTGATTAAGATATGATTTGATTATGATTAAGATATAATAATTCACAGGTCATGTAAACTTTTGTGATCATGAGATCACATGAGTATAAATTTTATAAAAACATTTGTGATCATAAGATTACGTGAATATAAATTTATGTGAACATGGAATAATCTTGGTTTTGACCGTGAAGTAAGATTGCAGACGATGATTTTTTAGCATTTTAAAAGTATTTATAGTTTAAGGATATGGGAAGAAATTATTAAAAATAAGAAGGACTCTGAAAGCTGTTTTGATCATATCAATTATTAATATACAATTTTTACAAACGCTAGCTAGAAATTCGTTTCAAAAGAATGCCAGTGGTATAAAAATGCATTACTGTAAAACAGCTAAACATACTGACATAATTCAGGATATAAAATGTAACGAAACAGCTTTAATTCTAATTGTACTGATCTGAAAATATAAATGATAAGTTATAAGATATTTTTTTCCTCTTTTCAGCATTCCTTCGTGGTGTAACGGTAGCACACTCAGCGTGTATTCGAGAGGTCCAGCTTCGAGTCCCAGCTAAGATATTGCACAGTTTTCACCTTTCCTGCTTAAAATAACCTAATGACTCTATAAAGTTCCTGAAAGGAATCGAGAAGTGTAAACCAATTAAATCGAGAAGTAAATAGGTATCAAGATGTGTGCTACTGTGTTGCTGTCTGAAATGCAATAGCATAAAAATATACATCAATAGTTATCCATTTACTGGATGGTGTTTCCGCAATTTGCCAAAGTTCATCTGGCGTAATTGCGGTGGTGTATGCTGGGGTGCTTGTTTGCCAATTGTCGACCGTTTACTGGGTGGCATACAGCGGAACGAGTGGGTCAAGACTGCACGGCAACCCGCTGTGCAATTAAGAACAATTGAATACAAAGAACGTTCCAAGTGCTTTCTCTAATTATATAAAAGAAGGACAACAGACATCAAAACTTCAGAGATGAAGCATTGGTTATTGAATGTATCGGCAATGCATATTAGTTGGGTACAATAGCAAAATCTAATTGCTTCCTAAACCATAACTCCAAGTAATGGATAGGTAAGGCAATGCACAGTGTAAGGGTCAGGATGTCTGTCACCGAAATGTTTGCAGGCAAGGATATGACCATCGCGAAGGTGTAGACAAAATATTCGATACTGAAAAGGCAATAGCGTACTATTCCTTTACACATGTTGAATGCACCATTGCAACTGCATATGCATGTGGTATAGAGTCAAAGGTAATCGCAAAAATGGATGCTTTACAAGATTTTCCTCCTCTGCAAACAACATCGAATGGTTACTGGAGAAGTTAAACAACAAGAATCAGTATAATGTTTGCAAATTTTGCAGAATATGCTGATTTTTGTTGTTTAACTTCTCCAATAGCCATTATTCGGAGTGTTATTTTAACCTAAATTAACATCGAATGGTGTCTGTTGGCAGAGGTTGTTGTGGAACTGACCTTAATTATTGTGCTTGATGTTGCTGTGTTATCCGTTTTGCCAGTCTCACAACATGCCTGTCCTCTCGTTCACGGATTCCACATTTGAATCATTTGGTTTGATTTCGTTAAAACTAGCATGGATTTCACGGAAGATGATCCGCATTCTCTACAAAGCCCAATTGCTCTTGTTTCAAATTCATAAGCGTGCTAGAATGGCTACCCTTTTTTTTCGAAGAGGCATATTGAACAGAGAGAAAACACACAATGCCAGGACTTAAAATACTTGAACTTGTTGCCATTCTTGCCTGGAATGTTGCGCGAAGCATAATTTATCCGGCTCGTCAAAATCTGTCTAAAAGCCACATCACCGTGCTGAGCTGTAGAAATTTCTCTAAGGAGAGATCGGAGAAACTTAAAATACTTTGATGTCAATGTTGTTATACAGGAATTCTACTACAAGCATTGTAGTTTCTTGTAATCTGATCTTATTCCTCTGTGGGCTTTGTGACGAAAAATGCCTGAGTAAATTACCGCAGTGAGAGATCATGATGAATGGATTAAAAAGAATATAGACTGCATCAGTCATTAATTAAAAGCTAACTGAACTCGGCCGGAAAGTATACCGTAATTATTTCACATATGCATTTAATCAATTACATATCCAATAAATCAATACTGGATCTCAGAAATACATTTTAGTAAAGTGACGTTAGACTCTCAGAACTATCTCTATAATAACAAGTCCGAATCGTGAAAAAAGAAAACGACAGATTTTGTATAGGAGCCTGGGTTCCGGAAGATGCTAAAAATGTGGGAAGTTAAAATATAAACCCGCTTTGCGGAAAGTTCTAAAAATAAATAATGCCTTCAGAAGTCAGGATTTTTTTTTTCGTACAGTGTTGCCATTGCTCGCTTTGAAATCATTGAGTTTCTTATTCAAAAATTCGTTAAAGTGTTACAAAATATGAACTCGATAATGAAACAAATTTCAAATTTGGGTTTCCAGATGCCCCTATTCCGGTGGAAATGTACGTTATTCAAAATTGGATGGCTCAGATACCGTTTTTTATCACAATATGAGAAACATGTATGCATTTATGCAGATTCTTCCTTATTTAATTTCTTTAAATATAACACAGGGCAATAATATTTGGTGGCAACAGTTTGAAAAGTTTACAGTGAATCGACGCAAAATGCTAAAACGAAATTAATAGCCCTTTTGAGCTAACGCTTCTTTGGGCTAAAGAAAACACTTAACATTTTTTTCGTTCTGGCGAGTTTTGGCCAACTCACTCTACACTGTCTCTTTGTTTCTGGATCGTAGTCGAAGCACCACGATTTACCGCCTGTGAAGACGCTTTTTTAAGTCTAGTTCGCGATTTTACATGCCATACAGATACTGACAAGCCGTCAATTGATCATCCTTTTGTTCTGTTGTTAATGAACGGGGAACAAAACGTGCGTACAATTTTTTCTAAACCACACCAATTATTGTATGGACAGTTTCTTTATCAATGTTTAATTGTTCTGCAAGCATTCTAATCATTAATCGATTAACGTGTGCTACGTTAGTAACGTAGCACAGAGGATTAATTTAACGTAGCACAGACGGATGCTTCGGCAAGTTCAGCTTGTGCAAGGACGTTCCATCTTTCTTCATCTTTTACGTCATCTCTACCATTTCGAAATCTAGCAGACCACAAAAACACGTTGTATGCGAGAAGCACTCTTCACCGTAAGCATTCTCCGTCATTTGATACGTTTCGCTAGCAGTTTTGCCCCTTTTAAAACAAATTTCATCGTATATCTTTGCTCCAAATATGATTCCATTTCAAATATTAAAAAAATTATGAACGTTTTCAGATTTTATATTACTCTACTTACGCCGTTTACACACACTTACATGTATCGAGAGTATTTCGGCTAATGTCTCTTTGGGCTAAAATTATTTAAAAACAGCACATTTTTAGAATTTCTGATAGATGGTCTCGCGCCGAGATAGAAATGCTTTTCTGCGTACTGTGTTTCCATTGCTCGCTTTGAAATCCTTGAGTTTGTTAATCAAAAATTCGTTAAAGATTTACAAAATAGGAAATAGACAATAAAAAAACCCAAATTCCGAATTTGGGCTTCAAGTGTCCATATTCCGGTAGAGGACTACGTTATTCAAAATTTGATGGCTGTAGGTACCATTGATTTTCACAGTGCGAGAAACATACGTTCATGCAGATTCTTCATTATTTAATTTCTTGAAATGTAATGTACGGCGATAATATTTGGTAGCAACAATCTGAAAAATGAAACAGACATTTATAGCAATTCGACGCAAAATGCCGTTTCGAGACTAAAATTCCTTCTGGGCTAATGACATTCAAACACTAAACGATGATTTTCTCTTGAACAACTCAACTCATCCTAGTTTTAGTAGATTAGCAGAGCAGAATCAAAATGGTTTTTCGCTTTCCGTTTGTTGCAAACAGATTGCGCTATTCAGACAGTTAATATTCAATCAATATTAAAATTTTTTAACCAAACCTTGTATATCAACTAACTATATCTTCAACGGGATTCAAAATTCTGATCTTCCAAATGCTAGTTGGGTGTGCTAACCTGTGATTGGTTAGCACATCTGCTAGCTATTAACTAGCCACTCCCTTGCCTCGTTCAGTGGGCAAAATACGAATGAACGAATGCGATAAATCCTTATACTGGTAGTATTCATTTGATAATTATATTAGCTGATACCTAACTGATACGAATTCTTGAATTACCTGTTTGCTGAATAACCTGACAAAATGCGACGTATACAGATACTTATTAAAACTGAAAATAATTCATATATATGTGTTGAATTTATGTTTAAATATTATTTCATAATTAATACACCTGTTACGAAATGAATGATTTGCATTCGAAATCTAACAATTTAGGAATAATTGTTAACAGTTTAAAATATGTCCTGAATTTGTGATTATTTGTGGGAATTAACGCATGGGTGTGCGGGGATAATCAAAAAACTTGAATCACTCAATAATGATCCTTCATACCCAAAAATTAAATTCACATTCTCATCAGAGGTTTTAAATGAACAGTAAGTGTTAGAAAAATTAATAATACAAGTAAAATGAGAGAAAGCAATACCTGCAAGGCATGCAGCGAATGAGGAATTTAAATAGTATAAATGCTATTTAAAATCCTATCTCGATTTGTTGCTTTTTTTTTTTGGAGATGATAACATTTCGCGTAAATATTCATTTTAATTGCCTTAGCAGTTATGTGTTAGAATTAATTTAGCAGAAGAATTTCGGCAAAACCAACAAGTCTAAAAGCGACCCCATCTTTTGGCAGATTTTATGATCTTATTATCTAATAGTTCCAGTTCCATCGCTGCTCATTTTACAAGTTTTGCTCTGATCTTCATTTTCTTCTTTACGATCTTCTACTGGCTTGATCCCTTAAAATTCTGTAACGTCTATTATATTTTTTATCTAGTTGTTATTCCATTTTTTGTTTAGTTAACTTTTAAATTATTGAACACAAGAAATGATTATTGAAATATCGTGTAATTTTTTTAAAAAAATTAGAATCATCATTTTCTTCGTGAGCAATTAATGCCTTTCCATTCATAAATAAGCTTAAAGTTTCTAACTTTATTCTAGATTTTCGAAATTACTTCACCGTTTAAGTTTATTTGCAGCGAAATATTCCAGGCATATTCGCTGACAACGCCCGTTATCTCAAAATTGTAGCAGTTGGGGAACTACTAAAGGAAAAGGTAATATTATCATAATATGGTCTTTTATCTGTAACCCATACTTTTGTGCAATGTATGAATAACCTGTAACTGAACGATCCGCATATGGATAAGCGAGCATTTAATGTACCTCATTTTGTATTTTTCTACGCGACATAACATACTCTTTTCCATTTTTCAGAATAGCCTGAGTTAGGACACTTTCGTATTATATTTATGACATTAATAGTGAGCTTTATGACATTAATAATGACATTAATAGCTAAAATAAGAACTGATAATAAATTTTAAGAAGAGAATTTTGCAATAATACCTGTTAATGTATCGATATCATCTACCAGTTTTGAGGAAAGAGTTTTAATAAAAATGAAAGACTTCAGAAATTTTGAAACTTCTTCTTTTCAAATAAAAATATACAAGCGTCTTCATAACGAAAATTCCATATCTTTCGGGTACACTGAAGTCAACAAATTACGCGAAGTGTTTCAGTTACTGGCTAATGACACGATACAGGAGCGTAATAAAAGAAGAAAGCTAGTCGGTTAGGTTAAAAGATTTCCTTAAAGATACAAGAACTTCATTTCGCTATTTTTTGTGTCAGAATGAAAATTAAGGGATAAACAATGGCTTTGAGATGCCGTTTAGAGCATTTTTTACCAAAGTGATATTTTTATTTTAATTTACAGAGATTTAATAATAGATCTTTTACAGCAAGTTGACTTTTGTTTCGTACTGCGGCAGAAAATCAGTATCAGCCATAGTTTTGAGACAGCTAGAAGTAGGAAATCTAGCATTTTATCACCTTCAAGATAGGACTTATTTCTAAGATTAGAGGTGTCGGAGCCCTATGAAAGGTTATCAGAGAAGATAAATAATGAAAATTAAATAAAATGTAAAGTGGTAAAAATTTAATAAATTAGGTTAAATTAACAAGAAACAGAAAGTAATAAATTAAAATACTGAAGCTCACTTTAAGTTGAGGCTTCCGCTGAATTTACGGCGTGAGATGAAAAGTATTTAGATAGACTCCACAGTATCAAAAATTTATGCAGTTGCAATTACATAATCCACAGACTACCACGTTATTTGGGATTTATGAAGAAGTTTGGTTACAACAGTATCGAAGCAGACAATTTTTCGTTAATCAGTAGTGGTAAGTTTGCAATTACGTCGACCGTTGCAAATGCTATCGCTTTTGTGGAAACGTTATTGTGAAGAATGTCAATGATGTGGCAGCACAACTATCTAACATTCCTAAAGCGTAGCAAGACGTTTATTGCTTACATCAATTCTGTGTTAGCGATGTTGATTATCCAGTCAGAGTTCTCAAAGTAAAGTGGCAATCGGCTGATCTTTCTGCCACTCTATAATGAGCGTCACATAGATTCATGTTCGTAGGTCAAGTTTTGGAATGCCTTCAGCTGACCTGTTGTAGCACTTATAATGGGCACAGTGATGCCCTGCTGGCATCTCCATAAGGTGGTGCAGCACGTGTGTTGATTATTTTATCTTTCAGGCATACTAAAAGAGTATTCTATCAGATTAATGCGCGGTCATACATAGCCAGAATATTTTGAAAACTATTAGGTGATTCTTTGGTTGCAATGTTTTTTTAGATTTCCTGACACTCAAGAATCTGTGAGGTATGGTTAGTTGTCGAATAAATATTATCTGGGGACTTTGTTAATGTCAGGTAATGTACATTAGCTGGACGAATTTTAAGCTTTCATTGAATCAACGACATTGATAGGAATTGCCCTTCGGTCATTGATAAGTATTTTTTCCTTAAATTTAGTTTTGTAAATTAAATTACTTTTATTAAATTTCATGAAATGTCATTTATTATCTTATAAAAAAGTTTCAGTAGTATAAAAAGTCCAAAGTAACATTTATAATTAGCAATAAGCAGATAAAAAATTTAAAGTTCCCCTAACTATTGAACGACTTATTCGAATTTAAGCAATTTAAAGAATTGTAAAATAGAGAACTCAAAGAACTCCATTTAGAAGTTTGGAGCTTAATATGTTTTAAATGATATAAGGCCCCTAAACAATTTTAAAATGCATTGTAATCATGGTATTTGTAGGAATTTGAAGGACAGATTTATTAATATACTATAAATAATATTTCGGCACAATATTTGACGAATCGTTTTTCATAAGAATTGTTTCAAAGCTCAAAATTTACTTTCATCCATTACTATAACACAAACAGGGAAATGATTATTAGGTCGAAGCGTATTTATTTTTTTTGAGCGAGAAATCTGAACACATATCATTTGGCGAGAAACTTGCCTGAATCTTTGGCGGTAACAGAAAGACGAATTACAACCCTAGAGCCAGCACTTGGATTCCATGTTGGCTGCGATCCAGATGAGCATTCGCATCGCTAAAGATAGTGGATAGTTCTTGTTTAGGCACGGTGCCAAATTTTGATGAAGCTGTGAATCTCGGAAAAAACGGGATCCGTTCAAAACTTTTGTTGATCTTTACGATTTTAATAACCGATGCTCGATATAAGCAGGTGACCAGTTTCCTACAAATGCGGAGACTCAGATATTTGTTTTACGCCATTTTTACAGGTAAGAATTTAAGATTTTATTATTGAAGATTATTGCAGAATTGTCAATCTTGATAGTGTGCCAGAAAGCAACGTGTGTGAGCTGACAATTGAACCTAATGGACTGAAGGAATCAATATTTTTTACAACTTTTAAAATAAGATTCAGAGGAAAAATAAATAATCAGAATTCCAAGCAGGTATATTTGCTAGCTGCAATGGTAGATTTTGATAGCTGTTGCAGAGAAGTTATGATATAAAAAAACGAAGGGTGGTATTAGGACTATATACATGTTTTGAAAAATTATTATTATATTTTATATGCATTTTATGCGCAAACATAATCGTAGTCACTATACACAGTTTTTCTATTTAAAACAAATGATTTGATTATCTTTAGTAATTTTAAACTTTCAGTAATTGCCTTTAATTTGAAATTACAGTGGAATTTTAGCTCCATATTAAACCAAATGAATACGTTATTATGTGCTCTTGTAAAATATTTAGTGACATAAATTCGTCTTTTAAAACTTAATGTGTACACTAATACTTTTTAAATTATATTTCGTGTAAAAGGTAGTTTGAGTTTGCATCTTTGGTATCATCTGAAATGAAAAATAATTAAATTTGTAAGACTATATAAATCTTTTCTAAATTAATCGTTGGCGCACTTAGTTGTTTAGGTGCTCTTCTCTTATCGGGACAGGATTCAGATATGTATGTATGTATTCACGTGTGTATGTGTGTATGTGTGTCTGTGAATACATACATACACACGTACGTACATATATATATATATACATATATGCATGAACACACACGCATACATACATACATTTCTGAATCCGGTCCCCTTCCTTAACAGAAGAGTACCGTTATTTATCCTGATAAATACGTAAATAATAACAACAGTAGAAAATCCATTCATTACTCGTTTTGTACAACAAAAATATATGTAATATTTTACACATAATTTAAACCCCAATAAAATAAATCTCAGAAACTATTGCTGATCCGTCTAATGGCTACTTCATGTAGTAGTATAACAAAATCCAAGACTTATTGAAAATCAAGTATTAGAAATTGGTTCTTTTATTTATCTATTTATTTCGGAAGTAGTTGGAAGAAAGCGCAATTATATAAGTGTGTTACTTTAAAAAACAAGTTATAGTTCTTATGCAGTTTTAAAGTTAGTTATTTTCTCCCACAAAAGTGTAATTAAAACTTTGGTGCTTGAAATTGAAAAATATAGAATGGGAGCATAGAGTGAATATTCAAATTTAATGTTTTGAAATAATTTTAGAGCTATATTACTCTAAATTCACTATCGATTAACCTTTGAGTCCGCTAGTGATGAAAGTCTTATTTGTGAAATTTTCATCTAATACCAAAACTATGTAACACATGATTATTTGCAACTACTGCAAGTCTAGTTTCAGATCTTAGTTGCGAAGAACAATATGGAGTTGCACACTTTATATGGAATTCTTAAACCAGTTTTATGAGACGAAACGCAAAAATTCACAATCTTCCGACATGTTGAAAAAATCGATTATCACGTGGGAATAAAAGCTCTCAGTTAAAACGAAAATACAAATCAAATCATAATTTGTGTACCTCATAATACTCTGTGTATTATGTGGTACACAAATGATAATTTTGTGCCGATTTAGTAATATGCGACGTTAGGAATGTTTTGTATGCCAATAATGGCACTAATGTAGCAATGAGATATATCTTAAATGATATGAATTACATATATTGTAAATTACATCAGTTACAGGTATTAAAATAAAATGAAGATATAAATTATTACGAAGGTTTGTTTTTAATAGCTTAATTAACTAATTTAATGGAGTTAAGTTTTAATTTCAAAGGCGAGTGCCTCATTTTACGCCTCATCTAATGACAAGTCATCTAAAAACAGACAATTTGCTGGGTTGCATGCAGAATAAAATAAAAGATATTGAACGCGTAATAGAAGATTTTTAAGGATACTTGGATGATAAATGCCTTGGTAATGTATAGGCTGAGAAAAATAGAGAAATAATAATATTTTTTATTCAGTATAACTTACATAAACTTGAGCGACTGCAAAGTTAATTAGTTAATTTTTTGCAAAGTACTGGAAGGCTGTCTGATTTAGGAGCTTTGCCATCAGGGAATTACTTACTGAACATTGGCCGAAGGCATTAGATTGCTGAACTGTGGTATTTCCACTAGCTTCAAATCTCAACAAGAGAGATGGTTGCATGCTAAATTTTTGTAAATTTCTCCCAGCGTAACATGCATAAAAGTCACATTTTGTAGAAAGTCGTCCTCAAAGGTATCCATCTGAAGCAGATAGCTCATGTAACTTTATCATTATGAAATGTCCAATTAAAAAAAAATTTGTATTCTTTACAAACCAAACTGCATAACAAAATGATTTTGTTATCAAATAACGCTGTATTACATTGAACTGGAAGTCAAATAAATTATTCTTTCTGTTTTCAACATATAATGAAATTCGAATAAACTGATCTGTGGATTCCACAAAGATAGTTTCCTACCGTTTTTTGTAAGCTTTTCTTTTTCTCTCTTAGGGTTTACCTGACACACTATCCAGCTCGAATTTTGCACACACACTTTATGGGTGACACTATAATGTGAAGAGATATTTTTCAAAAGTAGATTTATAGTTTTTTTAATTTAATGCTGAAATGTTTTTTCGCTCATATCTTCGTTTAACGAGCAAACTAAAAATCTCAGAGTTTTATGGTTTGCACTATCAGATACAGAGAAAAAAAAATTTAATGAAATTTTATTCTGATTTTTGGGTGAATATTTGAAAACTCTCGATTTTGTTTGAGTATTTGACATTTATTACTTTATTTCAACATCTAAAATTTCAATATCTAATATTTCAACGTCTTAAATTGTGTCTGCTCTAAAGTGAAAATTTCGCAGATTATAAAATAAACTCTTCCCTCCCTTTTGAAAGAAGAACGAGATAGTAATTAGACGATTTTCTGCATTTTGACTTCTTTGTACGAAATGTTTGTACGTTTCTGCATTTTGACTTCTTTGTAAGGGAATACTGTAATCGCGAAAAATTTTGGGTATCGTATTTCAACAAGAACATCCATTTTGAACTCTCTCGATTCCATTTGAACGATGTCTTTGCGCTGTATCTGTACGTATGAACAGAATAAAGGACCTTTCTCCCAAAACGGATTGTGAAATGGGTTTAAAATGGATTTAGAAGAGATTTCTTTCGTAGCGTCTGTACGTACGTATGTATGTATCTCGCATAACTCAGAAACGAGTAGCCTAAGAGCGCTGAAATTTTGCATATGGGACTGCTATAACATGTAGATATACACCTCCCTTTTTGGTTGCAATCGGTCCGCACCAACTATATAACCCAGTGCGTTACTCGGCTTGGTGAGCTAGGTTTTTTTATTCTTACATGTTGGTAAATTGTGCATTTTTAGCTTTAAAAGTGATTGAATTATATTGTTCTTATATCCCGGTTAAGGTTTTATGCCTTTAGTTAATCTGCATCCAATAGTTGTAGAATTATCAACAATTTAAAACTTGTTCCACTAAGACGATGACGCCATTTGTTTACATTTGAAACTTAGTGGCATTGTGAATTAAGTGAGTTTCTGCCCCAACTTCAGGGTCTTTTTGCCGATTGGTCTCAAAAGTTTTGTGTACCGAAATATCTGTCTTTATGCCTAATTTTAATTAATTTAAACTCTAATTTTACGTGTAAAAAATTTTTGTAAAGGTTTTTAAATTGATTTGGTGTTTTAGTTTTTTCTGTATTTAACAATTTTTAATGAAGATGTTTTGATTTTTTATGTATTTTTTCCTTGCCAAATATATCTGTAATGAAATTCGGGGAAATAAGTTTAAATGCGGCAAGAAATGTTCATAATTTAATAGGCCGTACAAGGAAGTCAGATTTTTTTTTATTTAAATATGCTGCAGACTGTAAACAGACGGGCATGTCTTTTGCATCACCTTATTCTCTTGGAGTTTTCAAATTAAGATGTCATTATACTTCGCAGTGTTTTTCTTGCTTCCGTATAAATTTCTCTATCATAGATTGTTTTCAGTTAATATTTATTAATCTAGTTCTCCTTGCTTGGAAGAATTACTTTAAAAAAATAAAATTTACCATAGAAGTCAGTTCTACTATTTTATTAACCTTTAGCATTTAAAATTATTTGCAATGAGATCTATTTTTTTCTTTAAATTTAATGTAAAATTAGAAACAGTATATATCGTAAGCTTGTAAATAATAACAGAATTGCTGGAAGTAAAAGACTGAAGTTTTTATAAAATAAGCTTTTATTTAGAAGTCATAAAGTAATTAATGAACTAAAAGGAGAAAAATATTATATATTTTAAGGACAACAAGAGATTAAATAATTGTCTTTACAAAATACGTACATCTACAGTTTTATATCACATGAAAAATTTATATCATTTTCATATCAAAGTTGACTGAGATCTTTTGAAATTAAATTTGATAAAACATAAATATTAACACTAAATTAAAACAGTAATATTAATTTTTTTAGCATATTCACAGAGCTGAAAGGTTATATCTTTGCTTTTATTTTATCGGCGTTATGATAATTAAAAAACGCGGCAATGTGTGGAATTCTTAGGAAACTCTATGACTTTGCTTCATGTTAGATTCAATGATATTGACTTCACTGGGGTATCATTATTTTTTACATATTAGTATTTAGAGAGAAAGAGAGAGAGAAATGAAATTAATAAAAGCCCTTATAATATAGTTTTGAAAATTATTTAGATAACTGTTAAAAGTAATATTTTCAAACTTCATTCCAGCTTAAGAAATAATAATAAAAATTAAAAGAGGTTAAATTTTTAGCTACAAAATATGTAATATTTTATGATGATCATCAACTCCGCTCAGATAGTATAGAGGTTAGGGGAGCCGACTGCGATACCAAAGGGCCTGGGCTCGAATCCCGGAGAAGGCATGGTTGTAACTTCCACCCCGTCATAGGAGACAAAGTGGCCCACCTGTTAGGTGCCTCCATAATAAAGTGACCATTACTTCTGGCTTTAGTACTGGCCAAGCCGAAAGCGGCTGACGGTAAAAAAGCCACTGGTAAAAAAAAGTGGTGATCATCAACTAGAGATTAACATAAAAATTATTGATTTTATTTTTGAAATATTGCATGCTTAACAAAGAAAACTGGATCGTAAATTAATGCGTTCAAGTATTAAATGTTGAATTCTTAAACCTCTATAAGAATAGTACTTTTAATTCATTTAACAAAAACTAATTTGAAGTAATTTAAAATTTCGTAATTAAAATCACTCAAATTTTCCTCCTAGATTAACTGTTCAAATCATCATTATTCAACAGTGGTAATGAGATGTAATTTTATTTATATTATCCATTAAAATGTTAAGAAATAGATTTAAATAACTTCACATTTGTTATGACGTAAACTATAGAAGATACTTTCTATACAAAAAATAATCCTATGGTAATCTGTTATAAAAGAAAGCAGAAGAAATGCAAATAGACACGAAAATATAAATTATTGTATGTATAAAAATGACGTACATGTGGCTTAAAGACCTATTTTTGGTGCAGCAATTCTTTTGATGAGATCCTCTAAAAGAAAGGGACTGAGTGTCTAGTTTCAGGCTCTGACTCAGATTGGGGGCATGATAACTTAATTCACTTCTACGATGTGTGCAAGGTAAACATCCAGTTCCGAATCGTTTGGTTTTAGTTTTGCTTTATTTTGATCGGTTAATATTTTACATTTTGATTTGCGAATTTCATATCTTTTTCACTGTTGCTTTATGTAAATATCTATGTTATTAACTTTATGCAAGAATGATAGCATATGCATATATTTTGAAATGATGCAATTTGGAGAAGTTTATTATTAACAGTTCGTACTTTTCGGACAGAAAGAGGAAATAATGTAAGTAATGTAAATCAAATCAAAATATAGAGTTAAGGAGACTGCAAATTAAAGTTCCAATTTTTATTTATATACGTTTTAACTTAATATTCATTCCCAATCTCTTCAAAGTGATAAAGGCTTAATGATAAAAAACAGCTTTTTTTGATGAAAAGCTCTTTAGCAGTAAAAAGGAAAGAAATGTGTAATGGAAAGTATAAATCGTGATATTTTGAACTAAATAAGTAATTTTTAAATTATTGCAGAATGAAAATTCTGAGTATTAGAATTTTGAAAATAAGCATAATTCTTTAGGGCTGTAAAAATTCATGACATTCAAAATTTCATATTTATAATTTACCTTTTAACATTATAGATATTGTAAAATTTGTTTTCATTCTTTAAATTTCACTTTCAATTCCTGGTTGATTTTATACAAAAAGAACTCTCCCCAATTCTCTAAAACAAACATTTCTGTCTAAAATAGGATGTATGCTCTTTTATTAACTGGTATGTTAGTTATTTCACCAATGGTTCAAGGATGCTTGATCGGTACTTGAAAAGATCTTCCTTCCTTGCATAAAGTAACTGGCCATTAAGAATTGCATCACAGCATTTCAAATACAAAACTAATTCTATAAAATATAGATCCTTTTCGTTCTTATAAATGGTAGCCTTCAACATGTTTTTGTATGAGAAGGCAAACGGAACTTGTTATTCAAAGCTTAATACACTCATCTGATTCTGAACCAGTATTCTCTACAGCATACTCCGTTCTTTACGTTCAAACTTATTGCACAAAATTCATTCACTATAATTTCATATTAATTTTGATCTAATTTACTTTTAAATTACATTAACTATGAACAATTTTTTGAACAATTATTCAGTTTTATAAATCAATAATAATAATTAAAATAATTTTTTATATTCGTTATAACAATATTCAGTATCACAACATTTAAAATTTTCTATGTTAGGATTCAAAAACATAATTTTTAGAATATTTTCGATACCAATATTCAAAATGATTTCATTAATTTTCCTCATTTAACTCATTTTCATAGTAATTCAAATATTGTAACAGTAATCCAAAATTAAATTATGAATACATTATATCTTAACAACCTTCCCTCAATAAAATGCTTGGAAAAAAGTGTTAAAATTCGTTGCTAAATTTATTCAACATAACTGTTGAAAATTTAAAATTCTAAAACTATTAAAATTTTAATTTGAGCTACAAATCTTCATCAATACTCACTTCTTTGTACGAAGTACAGGAAGTATTGTAATTGTAAAAAATTTCGGTCATCATATTTCAGAGAAAATGCGAGTATATTCAGAGAAAATCTATTTTGACAGCATCTTGAATCCAATTTAACGATGTGTTACATCTGTACGTACGGACAGAATAAAGGAATATTTTTTCCAAAACGGATTGTGAAACGGGTTTAAATTGATTTAGAGGTTTAAATTTTTTCGTGACGTCTGCGCGTACATATGTACGTACAATAATACTAATAAAATAACTAAACTAACTACTAACTAAAACTAACTACTACTAAACTACTAGCTAAATAGTAAATAGTACTAATTATTACTAGTACGTATGTATGTATCTGCATAACTCAAAAACGAGTAACCTCAGAATATTGAAATTTTGTATAGGGGGCTGCTGTAACATATAGGTGTAGACCTCCCTTTTTGGTTCCAATCGGCGGCACCAAAAGTATAAAAATATGTGTATATAACCCACTCTCTTACCTGGGTTGGTGAGCTGAGTTTTTTTTATTCTTATGTTTGGTAAATTGCGCATTTTTTGCTTTAAAAGTGATTGAATTATATTGTTCTTATGTTCCAGTTGAGATTTTTATGCCTTTAGTTAATCTGCATGCAATAGCTGTAGAATTTTCAAAAATTTAGAAGTTGTTTAAGTGGTACAAAGCCTAATCTAGCCGTCATTTGTTTACATTTGAACGCTTAGTAGAATAGTGAATGTCAATTTCTGGAGTTGGACCAACTTCAGTGTCTTTTTGCCGAGTGAGATGAAAAGTCATTTTTTAATTTTATGCACCGAAAAATCCGTCTTCTCGTCCGCCGGCCGAATTGCTCTTTTTTACGTGTAAAGTCTAATTTTAATTGTAAATTTTTTTTGTAACTATTTTTAACTGTATTTAGTATTTTATATTTTCTGTATTCTACAATTTTTATTGGAGACAAGCGGGCAAGCGCGGGCTGAGCCCACTTTATTCACGTATGCATCCACATTCACGTATGCAACCACAAGATACTGCATACACGTTACACATGCGGAAAATCTCGAAAATACCCATGCAGGGGGCAAATAAGCCAGCTGAGCGGGCTGGGCACGCTTTATTCACGTATGCATCTACAAGAAACTGCACGATCACGAAAACACCCGTGCGTTCGCCGGGATTCGAAAGTTGAACCAAACTACCAGGGTTCAGCGATTTTACCGCTTAACCGCTAATGGGCTCTTGTACGAAGTGTAATCGCCAAAATTTTCGGGTATGATATTCCAACAGTAGATGCGTTATTAAAATTCCTTTATTTAAATTCCTTTTGGTAAACTTCAAGTCCTGTCTATAAATTTTATACCCAACATCTCCTTTGTAATTTTGTTTCATAACACTAATCTGTGGCCGAATTTTCGTACCTATGGCAATCAGCACAGGAAGCGTCATTTTTTACCTGCTTGCGTGAAGTAGTGGTGTAGTGTATTCAGCTGTGGCAAAGCACTGTAGGGCAATCTGCCTAAGGGGAGGGATGCGTTCGTGGAGGACAGAGAATGTTAAAAAAACACCCTTTTGGGCGTAATATAAAATCTGAAAACTTTCAGATTTTCTTTCTTTTTTATAATTATTTTAATTGGTTAATCTTTGGAATATGGTAACTGGTAGTTTGGCGACTTTTGGCGACATTTTAGTAAGGCGATAAAAATAATAATAATAATAATAATTTTTATTAATTTAATGTATATGTTTATTTATATTTTAATTAGTGTTCTTTAATTTATTTATATTTTAATTAAATGATAGTCATTTTGTGCATTACGCGTTTGTAGCATTTTGAAATCCATTTCAGTGAATCCGAAGATTAACCGAATTTTTATGGAACAAAAGTGCTTAATCATGACGAAGATTAGGTGCGAAATTGTTTCCAAGTGCGATAAAAGCAGAAAATTCCGATCGTGATTTTACCTAATACGAAAAGTCGTGGAACAAACGTGCACAGAAATTTGTTTTTACAGGGCAAATTTATATATGAAACATGTAAATAATTTTTCTCGTAAATTAGAAAAATTTGCACGAAAATGCAAAAAACTTTTGTGAATCTTTGAAGTTGGTAAAAAAGGACATATGAAATTACCTGATCGCTAAAAAGTATGTATACTATGCAAGCTTTTATATGTTCAGCTTGCATATACCCTTTCCAAGGATGAACATTTGCACGTATAAAATAAATAAAATATGCAAGAAATTACACTAATTTTCTTTTCCCTCTAAATTATCCATTATAAAAGTCACCTGCGAATTTATAAGGCAAACATTAAAAATGGTTGCAAATACTTAGTGTCAAATATTTAACTTATTTCCATGCAGGTTTACTTGTACTGAAATGGATTGCAAAATGCTACAAACGCGTAATGCACAAAATGACTATCGTTGAATTAAAATATAAATAAATTAAAGAACACTAATTAAAATATAAATAAACATATACATTAAATTAATAAAAATTATCGCCTTACTAAAATGTCGCCAAACTACCAGTTACCATATTCCAAAGATTAGCCTTTTAATTAACTAATCTTAATTGGCACTTAAATTTTAATTTTGGAATATTTGAAGAATTTACCAGATATAATTAAAAAATGCGGCTGTCGTGAAAATTTTTCGGCTGTTCTTTCGAAACGACCAAGGAATTTTCAACAATTATGACTTTTATTTTATATATTTTGCATCAGTTTGTTGTGTTTTCTTGAGTTGTTGAATTATATTTGTTTTAATTTCCATATAAGTGCTTCCTGTTAGAGAGTTGTCCCCTTTCATGATTTAATTTTGATTTAATGATTGATTGTTCAATTAATTCCTCAGCCTGCGCAATCATATATATATCATCGTAATTTAATTTTTTCAACTTGAACTTTCAATTTCTTCAAAATTTAAGCCTTTAAATTGTGCACTAGTCTTTCAGCAATGCACAAAACACTTTGTATTTTATTAATAAATTCTAGTTGATGATTGATGGGGAATAATATTTGCTAACTGTGGTAAAGATCAAGTACTCCTGTTTATCGTCAGCTGAACTGAATAATTTATTATAAATTCTTAAAATCCCTATCAGATAAGGATATTGCCAATGAAAATTAAATACGATCACGTAATTGCTTGCATAATCAAAAGAATCATGGGATAATAATGAAACCTATCTCGTTTTATTTGTTATGAAAGGTACTTTTAAATGACTCAGAAATTATTCGACTTCAAAGTATAATGTAGCTAAAATAAATGGATATACATTAATTTTCCAACAAACATTCCTTTTCTAGAAATTTCAATCACGATCACCATGGAAGCGATGCATCCAGAATTTCGAATTATATTAATAAACTGCTTTATTTTACAATCAGTAGTTAAGAAAATCTTTGAAGAGATTGGTGTAAGAGAAGACAGTTGATTAAATGGAAATACCTAAGTTTTTAACATTTCCTTGATGAATGGAGTTTGCTTAGAGGTTCCTTTAAAAATTAAGCCTCAAGCTATTTTATTACACAGTAGGAACACGAAACCATAGATATTAGTGTTGTATTTCATCAAAATAACAAACATATATGAAACTGTGTTTCTGTTAATAGTTGTGATTCATTATAATAAGTATGTGGGAAAATTTATAAGGATTTCAAGATCATTGCCATATTACTCGGAATTACACTGAATTAATTACACGGAAGATGCAGTATTATTTGCTTTTTGCTTGTAGGACAGCATAATCTTTAGATATGTTCTACTAGAAAATTCGGTACAACTACAAGGTACTGCTACTTCTTCTTCATACAATATTAGCTTAACATCAAATTTTGTAGAACCATAGACGAGAATGGAAAAGGTTTACATATCTTAGAATTGAGTTTTTAAAATTCAGTAATAAAAAGAGGCGAAACTGAAAATGAAATTTATGCTGTTTCTCGAATTCGGAAATATTTACAACATAAGAGCTTTCCTACGAAATTAAATGATGATGAACTAACTGTCTAGAAAGCAATTAGAGGAGTGTGGATTTATTTAAAAGCATAAAGCAGAAAATAACTGCTAGTATAAGGCCTTCTGAACAATTACTGCAAGCTGAGATGCAGAATGCCTCTTAAAATACATTTACTAAATTCCCATATGCAGAGTTGTGAGCACAGGAACAAAAGAAAGATTTCATAAGGAGATTCAGAAAATGGAGCAGCGGTATTAAGTCAAATGGGCACGCACTGCTGGTTTCTAGTAAGAAATAACGACACCCACTAAAAGTGAAAGAAACAAGTCTAAATGTTCAAATTAATTTTTCATTCTTAGAATACTTGCAGATTTTGGTTTGGCATTACTACATGTGTTGTATATTACTAATTTTCCGATGTTCTTATTATGTAAATCAACGTTTTCATTTGCCATTTTGTATTTTAATAGAAGCGCAAATGTTTGAAAAATTAGAAATTTTTAATAATGATTTGGTTTAAAAAAATCTGTATGCTACATTGCATAGGTTAGTACTACAAGACAATTCTATGGGCAGAAATGTAAAACGTTGTAGAGAGAAAAACATATCTCTATGTACAATTTTATTATAATCAATCTTAAGTTAGTTGAGATACTATTTCGAAGCTTTGTATTTTTTGATTCGGGGTGGGGTTCGCTCAGGTACCCTGGTGTTTTAAACACCATTTCACGAGAGGTTAAAAGTTGAGTGTCTCATTAATAATGTTATTTTATTGTATTTTTTGTTAACGTGTGGACTAAGTAAAAGTATTATCTGTCCAGATTTCATAATTGCCCAAGTATATTAGCGACGCAATGAGAACTGTATGTTCATAAATTAAAAATATCTTGTCTCTTTACCAGAATACACTTCACTTCTGTTTTACGAAAATATGACATTATATAAAAATTTGACAATCATTTTATGTTCAGATAGGACCAGACCTTTAGTTAATATAACTATTTTTCGCCATATGTCCGACAAAAGTTTAAGTGTATTAAATAGTATAGCATGCTAAGCCTTTTACAGGTGTTAAAAATAACCGTGTTACGCGGGGTCTTTTTATTTCTGCTTATTTGGCTCTTGGTTGACTTTTATTTCTACATTGTGGTTGGTAATGCGTTGTATAGCTAGTATTCATCATGAATCTCATAGCATTGACATTATGAAGAGCCGTAGAACGTGATCAAATATAAATCCGAGCATATGGAGTGCTATGGAAGATAAATTGCTCTCTGTCAGCAATATCCTACGTGGCAACTTGCTGTAATTTGATGCTCTATAAATATCCCTTATAAATATTGATTTCCTCGAGCAGCTTTGTATTGAAAGTGTGTTTGGGTCATTGCTGTAGACTTGTTGAACCGTCAGGAAAGAATTTATAAGTTAGTATTTTATGAACATATGTAGCTCACGTGTACAAATTTTTTTAAATGTGGGTGCTTTAGCAATATTTATCAAAATCTAGTTTAAGATGACATTCTTTTTAAAATTTGCAAACATAGAATGACAATTAATATATAGAGTGAAATGAAAACTGCCCAAATGTTTATTACAAGTGTTGTATTTGATTTACAGTAATTAAATTAGCTAGTTACAGCAGTTAGCTATTTGATTTCTAGTCTTATTTTTAATGAATGTTTTCAGCTCTTATCTTTTTACGGTATATTTAGATATCAAGAGAATGCGGTTGGTAGGCACTGGCAAAATACGTATTACTATTTATTGCATTTAGAATAAATCGAAATAAAATTTAAAAAGAAATTTGCAAATAAAGTGGTAGATATCTCGTGTACTCATCATTAAGTACTAACCTGAGAAAAAAAGCAGAAGATTCCGCTATTTTAACCATCTTATGTTGAAGAGCGTGCTCTTTGCTGTGTACTGCATTAATAAACACTGTAAGCATAGTATTACAGTCTTGTTTTAAAAATTTTAAACTGACAAGTTGTAACTAATTCTGCATACGTATCTTTGGAATAAAAAGCGATCGTTTAAAATTTGCACCAACATATATAAAGAAGTTTTTGGCATAATTTGGTATGATTGTTTTAAAAATGAATGGCTGTAATTTATGTAAAGACGTAAGCAGATGTTTAAGTTTTCAATCAGAAAGTATTTAGGCAAATGAAATTTCAAGCTTGCTTTTATTCCCCGTTTCCTCTTTAAGGCACTTTAATTGCTTATGGAACCAAAACGTTCTCATCCCAGGGTTCGCTCATATTAAAAACTAAATTATGGAAAAAATGCGGAGACTATAGTCAAATGTTTAGCATAATATCTCCAACATACTGTTTAGTATTGTCTTCACAGTAATAAAAACACACCCTTGAGAAAACTTGTCACAACATCTTAACGTACTTCTAAAGTAAATATTTCATGATACGAAATTTAATTACTAGGAAACCAACTTTGGCATATCTAACCGTAGATTTGCCTAAGGACTGATCGAACTCATCTAGGTTTAGTTTGGTTTATTAACCCTCGGTCGGGCGCAAGTGGCCTGACAGGCACAGCTCGTATACTTTCGATTTTGCCGCCAATCATTGGAGGGGTAGTCATTTTGCGCTCTTCGTAGTTTTTTGTCTATACAGGATGTTTGAAACCCGCCTACTCAGTTGATTCACAACCTTCCAAGAGAACAGTTAACAACAATCTGATCTGAGAGGCACATTGCACCCGAATTTGTCACACATATTGAGGTTAGTAATAGGCGTATTTTTTTAATCATAAGTGTTTATTATTTTTTTTTTATTATTGTATAATGTAAAAGTTTTCGTTATTTTTCAAAATATAAGGATTTTTTTTAAAATTGGCCTCACAGGTACATTGCGCCCGAACATGTCCTTGAGATAGTGTTTTCTCTTAGATTTTCGAGGTTTTCCGCTAAAATAGACCGAAAATTCTTTGACCTGTCAAAACCGGAGGATCTTGAAGAAGTAAGGCGTTTATTTTCAGAAGAGGATGACGACCCTTTAGTGAAAGAGGATTTAGGAGAAGATAGTGATATTGATTCACAAGATTAGGTGGAGGAACGGAAAGGAGATTCAGAAACTGAACAAGAGGGTGAGGAGACCGAAGATGAACACGAAACAGGCCCAAGTTCCAATTATTTTGTAGGAAAAGATGAAGTAACAAAGTGGACTGAAAATCCGCGTGCGAGAAATTTTCGTAAGGGAGCTCATCATATTTTAAGGCATCTTTCAGGAGTTATAGGAAACGCGAAGACCGCTAAAACAGCAGTCGATTCACTGATGATATACTGGAAACCATAGTTAGCTACACAAACCAGTACATGGAATCCATAAAGCACAAATTTTTCAGAGAGAGGGATATTGTACTCACGGATATTATTGAATTAAGAGCTATTGGCTTATTGTACCTAGCAGGAACACTTAGAAGCAATCGCCAAAGTTTAGAGGAACTTTGGGGAAAAGATGATGATGGCATTGAGAAGTTTGGACTTTTGATGTGCATCAAACGGCTTGTGATGAGCATCAAACGGTTCAAGACTTTGATACGTTGCGTTTGTTTTGATGACCTTATGACTAGAGCAGAGAGAAAAAAATCGATCGCCTTGCTCCAATTCGTGATATCTTTGACAGTTTATCCAATTTGTGATATTCGTTGAAAACTGCCAGAAAAGCTATAGCGTTGGAAAGAATGTCACAATCGACGAAATGCTTCCAGGTTTCCGAGGAAGGTGTGGATTTCACCAGTACGTACAATCGAAACTAAGCAAGTATGGCATAAAATGTTTTGGCCTTGTTGATGCAAGGATGTTTTATACTCTGAATATGGAAATTTATCCTGGAAAACAGCCTGAAGGTTCCTTCTGTATCAGCAATAAGCCAAGAAAAGTGGTGAAAAGAATGGCTAAACCAATTTTCGGATCTGGACGTAATGTTACAGCTGATAACTGGTTTACTGACATCGATTTGATCGATGATTTGAAAGAGCAGAAGCTATCCTACGTCGGAACTGTGTGAAAAAATGAAAGACAGCTGCCCAAAGAATTTCTTTCAGTTAAGGGAAAGAAACCTTTTACCAGTATGTTTAGTTTTAATGATGGAAAAACTTTGGTGTCCTACATTCCTAAACTGAACAAAAACATTTTAGTGATATCTTCACTTCATGACGACAAAGCCATCGATCCAGAATCTGGAGAAAAGAAGAAGCCACAAATAATAACTTTTTACTATTCCACAAAAATTGGAGTTGACACTGCAGACCAAATGTGCGCTACGTACTTTATGAGTCGTAATGTCAAGCGCTGGCCAATGGCCATACTCTTTCTTGCACCATGATGAATATCGCAGGCATAAATTCCCAGATAATTTATCTTGGGAATGAACTGGAACCATGCCGCAGAAGATGTTTTTTGAAAACGCTGGCCCACCAATTAATGCTTAAGGAGCTGAACCGTCGAAGCGTCAAAACAGTTGGAATCCCTAGCAGCCTCCAAAAGTACCGTCCAGCAGAAGATGCAATAGGAAAGGCAACTCCTCCATTCCGCAAAAGACGCAGATGCTTAACCAGCACCACGGAAAGGGGTTTTAGACGAATGACTAATTATGCGTGCACAAAATATCACAACGCCATCTGTTTGTGCCACGCAAATATGATCTACGAAACGTGTTGCGCGCGTGCCAATGCCCCTCTTCTGCTGAACTTCAACTAAATGAAACTGACTCTGAGTGAATATAACCTTTTGAAATTTGCCCTTCAATTTAACAATTCTTTTTTAATTCGATTAATTTATTTTTGTTATTTTTTTAAGCAGAAAGTGACACACTTTGGTTTATTAGTCAATTTAATTTTTGAATTCTTTTAAAATTCTCTGTACGATAAATAATTTTTTTTTCGTAACGAATTGTACTATTATTTTTCATTATTTAGTTAATTTAATGTCCAAAATATTCGTATGAGGGTCAGTAATTAATTTTTATTACTAAAAATTAAATCAACGGGTGTAAATTTGGGGTTATTTAACTGGCGTCTCTCAAGCGCATTGCGCCCGAACTCGATCGTTCCTATATTGCGCCTGACGGAGGGTTAAGGCAAAGCACTCGAGGGCTATCTGCCTAAGGGGAGGGATGACTTTACGGAGGCCTTTCTGAGAGAAACTGACTCGTATACACATGTAGAAGCCCACGAAAACGCCACGCAGCCAGCCGTCTCCCGGGATTCGAACCCCGAACCGAACTACCAGTGTTCGGGGCTTATTTGTACGAAGTTAAATTCAGCTAATATTGCGCCAAACATTTTCATAAACATTATATAATAACTATAAATCGAAATTAATTTCCGTTCAAAGTTTTCCGTTGTATAGAGTATAGTGATGTTTTACTCTTTGGGAACTATACAACCGGTAATAATTTTCGATGTGGAGCACTTCATTTCACCTTTTGCTGAAACTGCTTTAGTTTCAAATTTCATTTTTTTTTACTTTTTTCTTACAGAATAACGTTTGGCTGCATCGTGAAGTAGTTTATTTTTTTATTCATGCTCTTCAAAAAAATTATATGAGTGCAGCAAAGAAGAAAATGCCATTAGGAAGTGAAAAATAAAATGTGAACATCATATTGTTACTTAAAACAGAGTATAAAATGTACGCACGTAACTTAAAATTGAAATAAATTAAAACCATTTAATTCAGGAACAGTGGAAAGCCCAAACATTTGTTACAACAAAAAATATTTGACCTAGAAATCTGCTTTTTTCTATCATGAGACACTAACATGAAAATTATTCATCCTGAAAATTTTTTCTCGTGCATGAAATGCGAAAGTAAACTCAAAATGTGTAGATTTAGGTCAATGGATTGGATAATCAGTGTGCAACCTGGTCACCAATACGGTCTTTAGTAGTAATAATATTTAAAACTGAAGGAAATAAATTTTGTTTTCTAAATAGAAGCAGACATTGTTAAGGTATAACCTTCTTTTATTCACAGTATATTTAAAGCATGTAAAAGTTAACATCGCGTTAGTTTATTATATACATAAAATAAATCAATAATTTATAACTTTTTGTCTTCTTCCTTTTCTCGTGAAAAAAAGGAAACTGATTGGCCTGCTGTTTTTCTTCGAGTAAGTAGAAGTATAAAGTAGCCATAAAACGTGTAGGAATTTTTAGCTTTTAACCATGTTTGGTATGAAGACTCATCAATAAACAAATAAATTTATTGTGGTGCATAATGTTTCTATAAGTTTTAATAATGCATAAAAATTAAAAGTCGCAAGAAACTGAAAATGTATCGGTTATAAAGTGTTATAGTTTTGAAAACGTTTAAAAAAAGAATTTTTCGAAGATATTCAGTGCAAAAGCTGCTCTTAATGAAAAAATATTGCTTGTAAATTAATACACCAAAACCTAAAAGGAATAATAAAAGATTGCATTAGATTTAAATATACGAGAAGGGAGGAAATGTTGAATTTTTAAAATTTGCGGGGTTCCTATTAATTTTTTAAATTTAACTGCATATTGAACCTCTCTTGGTGCCGTAACAAATTAAAATAAATAACTTACTAAAATCAATTAATTCGAAAGAGAGGAAACGAGGAAGAGTGACTGGACTATCTCAAATAATATCTAAACATAACTTTTTCCTAAAATCAATTAACTGACACATAGCAAAGCAAAGCAAATTCTTCTTAATAAATCTTAACCTGAAAAACTCAAGAAGGAATAAATCTTTTCTGGTACTCGGTAGAACTGAATACTACATCTCAACCAAAACATTTCCATAATTCACTCATTTCTAAAATTAACTAAAGAATAACAAGTTCATATTCATTAAATCAAAATCTCGTAAGCACCAGAGAAGAAATATTCAAACACCAATCAATCAGTTCCACTACGAAAAATCAAGCACTAGTTTTAACTTTCCTGGCACCTAAAAGTCATTACAAATTTTATCTTAAAACACATTCAAAGAGTCATTAATAAGTGGTTAGTACATATTTTGCTAAAACAGGCCGCGTTGTGAGTACCCTAAAATGCATAAACATTTTCCATAACCCCGATAAAAATCTCCATGTTTCTTATAAGCCTCACGGCTCAAACAAATGGAGTGACTGAACAAACCAACTACGTACACAAAAAACAAGTGCAAGTAATAACATAAAATCAAACTCATTTATTAATATCTAGGATAAATTTAGGAGAGCTGGCCAGACTACCCTTACATACAATAGCAATTATTATTCTATATTAAATTTTCTTCAAGAGTCATTTATTAAGATAAAATTTTGCAATTTAACATCATAACGATTAATTAGAATAACTAGAACATTAAATGAATCATTTAAACGGGAGTTCACACAAACTAATGTAGAAATTACAATTAACATAAATTTCTTATTTTTGACAATAATTTTAAATTCTTCTAAGACACATAATTTTATCTGTTATCAAATGAATTTTTTTCTCTACCCGTTACGCAAGATTAAATTAAGACCAATATATAAAGATACCAAAGAAAACATAATATAACTCACAGTTGAACTACCGGAATCCATCATCATTAAGAAGCTATAGGTGACGTCATCATTGGAAACTATAGGCTGCAGAAGAATTCCGCCATTGAACTCGTCCTAAGTAATCAGCTCCAAAATGAAGTTCACGAAAAATGGCATCTTGTAGAACCATAATGAAGAAGCGTGGCAATCAAAAAATTCTGAAGTATTAAAGTTGAAGGAGAAACCAAGGGAATAAACGAGATGACACTCAGGTGTTTCAGCTGTCAACGACAACGGAAATTTACGAGCGACCACAGAATGTTGAAATTTTCTCTCCTCACGAACGCACCCGATTATCAACTACTGGGAGACAGAAAACCTCCATTTTGCACAAAAAACCTCTCGGAGAGGGCTCGGAAGAGATCGTTCTAAGAGCTCTCCACATCTCTCATCAATTTCCGGAAAATTCTCAGTTCATCGCATCTTCAAAACTTGAATCGGCCTTTCTGGCGCAAGATAGCAAGCGCGAGCCACCCGCAAGGGTAAAGCTCGGCCTCAGGGCCAAACGCCCTCTCTGCTAATTCTCTACTCTGTCTCAAAACTCAAAACTCCAAAACTCTCTAAAATATTGTCTTCTAAACTCGCGCAACAACCGAGGAAAACACTCTTTCTCCTCCCATTAAACATTATTGGTCAAACCTAACACATAAAATTAAATTCTTGCCAAACCGGGACTTTCAATGGAATTTAACTGGACAAATTCAAACCCTCGAACGAATGAAAATAAAGTCATTGTCTACAATAGCACCTACGAAAACTTGAGACTAAAAATTCGACCCCCCTTGCTAACAAGAGAAAAATCTAAGGAGAAACAACAAAAAACTGCCCTCTCAAGCTCCAGATTACAACCTTTCCCTTTCTTCCGAAGCTATAAGCAAGGCAACATTCACAAAGCTAAAAAGTGTAAGCGAATAACGGGGAGCCCATTACGATATCCCTATATTGCTTCGTAACAAAACACAAGGGAAACAACGATATAGTGCCCAAGTTGCAACTGTCATCTTAAAAGCTATTCCCATAGACGTTACTTCCGTTAAAAGACGCTCCCCTTTCTTCGTTAGAAAATTTAACCGTTAAAGGAAAAAATGATTGCCTAAAGATTTTAAGTACACTCTTTATAAATATATATATATATTCATTACGCTCTTCAAAATTTCAAATTTAAAATAATCAAATACAAAATCTTCCGAATTTCAAATTAAAAAAAATCAGAGACAAATACAAATAAAATACTTAAATTATTGATTACTTAAATGATTAAAAACACTTAAATTTTGACACACAGAATTCGCGACACAACAGAAAGCAAGAGAATCTCCATAAGATATATATACAGAGTTAAATGCAGTAGTGCGTTTTAATTATTAGTAATGGAATCCTCGTTAGAATTTAGCTGGTTTTGTTCATTAGCACCAGAGATGTTATTAGTCTCGAAACTCACTTTTTGTCAGAAAGACTTTTCAGATTGTTGTTATCAAATGTTATCGCGATGTATTATTAAAAAATATCGAAGAATGCATATGTATGTATGTACACTGCTGGACAGTTTCTGAGGACAGATCTCAAATTGCAATGTAAGATAACATTAAACGGTTATGTAGTCAAAGCAGGATAAAATATTGTTGCCACACTGTTAGGATATTAGAATACAGGACGTTTTTTATTTTTCCGAAAAATGCAAAAAGTTTTAATACATGCAAAAATAAAAAAAGTGTTCTTTTGATGTTGTATGCCGAGAAATCGGAAAATGCATGTGAATGGCAATAAGCACCCTCGAGAAAGGTGTCTGTACGGGATATATTCACAGTAGAATGCAATTTTCTATGCGTGTTATCATGCTTTGTACAGCATTATATAGCAATTCTTGAGGCAATTAATTCCACTCCTCTGACAATGAACGGAGGAGGGTGTTACGGGACACCCTCTTCCGTTGATTTCCGCGACACCCACCCTCCTCCGTCCCCTGACAATGAACGGAGGAGGGCTTGTTTGTTGGAAGATATTTCGGCCATCAAATCGTCTCTGCAGAGTATATCAAACATTTTCAATGGAATTTAGACCTGGAGTACGTGCCGGCTATATGAAGAGTTGAACATTCCTGATGCTTAGATTATCCTGAGCAGCGAGTGTTCGAGTGTACGTTGTCGTCCATGAAAAGAAATGTATCACCACAAAAAAGGCGAACATGAAGTTTCATCAATATATCGTTGGCCGGTCCCAGTCCCAGTTGCAGTCACATGTAGAGGGGCGTGCGACCAATGATTATGATGGCGGTCCATACCATGATACAGCATCTCGGATATCAGTCTCTTTCCTGGACATTTTCTGGACGATAAGTAGTGCCACTCTCACGCCAGCTTAGTTGGCGTCTGCAATCCGATAACAGACTGAACTTGCTCTGATCTGAAAATAGTACGCAATCCCAAGCCTGTCCAGATTAAATGTGATGCTCACGATACCTTCGCAAATGGGCGTTATGGTGCTGTCTGGACAATGGAACACACACAGCAGGCTGTAGGCGTATAGTCCTCCTTCTTTCAAACGTCTGGCTTTAGTTTCTCGAGAGGTTCGCTTGTAGAGACATTAGGTATTTTTGAAGCAGGAATCATGAAAAATGAGCAATGCCCTCGCCGGGACTCGAATCACGGATCTTTCGAATACGCGTCGAGCGTGCTGACCGATCCACCGCGAAGGCATGCGAAGAAGGTGGAAGAAATACCTAGTACGCTGTCCTGTGGAAGAAAGAAACTCATTCACAGCCTGCTGAGTTGAGGTGTATGGTGTTGAATGATACATTCAACATAATGCACATTGCAATTTTGAATTTCGTATCTGTTTTTAACAAACTATCAATTATATTTAAAAAACTCGGCTGTTTGAAAGCAATGTGTTGGCCACTGTTGGAAATAAAATATTTTTATCTTTCGCGCTCTAGATTGTTGCTCTTTAGTAAAACTTAAAAAGCCTAAGATATGTAACAAGTTTATTCTACAAAGTTACTGAATAACAAATTAAGCGATTTAAATGCGATCAACAGAGTTCTTGAGAATACTTTTTGTACTTTTTTATATGACTACTTTAAATAAAAGTGCTTTAAAACCATAAGATGTCTAATTAGAAACATTAAATATTTTTATAAAATTGTTATTAGCTGTATTCATTGAAATCATTATGTATTTTTTATTTTGTGTAACTATTTTAGGCGGCGTACCAGGCAAGCGGCTACTTTTTAAAGAACTAGTGTAGCGAATATAAAACATCTGATGTTGAGATCACATGACTTCCTTGTACGGCCTATTAAATAATACATATTTTTTCCTGCACTTCCTTTAAACTTATTTCCTGGAATTATTCTGACTTAATTAAACGATCCCTCAAGTTAAAAATGTTATCAAAAATTTCAAATTTTTTAAAATTAAATATCTCAGTCAATTTTTGTTATACAAACAAAAATTTTACACTTATTTCTTCATAATAAAGTTTTACACTTATTTCTTCATAACAAGTGTAAAACTTTCCCATATATAATTATAGGAATAGGGAAATCGCATTAATAGTTAAATTTTGTTATTTGTCGAAAATTAATTATTTTTTAAAATTTGACAGTGTCAAAGCATGAATATTTTCGTCATTTAAAATACTTCTGTAATAGGAAATATATGACTAGAGCAACGATTCCGAAAAAAAAAAAAAAAGGCCGGGTAGGATTTTAAGCTGGGTAAGGGGGGTGGATATATGTATGTATACTCACACATTTGGTACTGCCGATTGCGATAAAAAAGGGAGGTGCACAATTAGATGTTATATGAAGTCCCAAATACAAAATTTAGACGTTGTACGGCTAAACGTTTTTGAGTTATACGAAATACATATATACATACGTACATACACCCGCTGGTGCCATGTTAAAATCTTAATCATTTCAGAGTTTCTTTCTTTCCTTTTCTTTCCCTTTATTTCTATCGCATTTTCATTTTATTATCTATTTATAATATTCCGAATCTTTTTATTCCAAATCTATTATATGGTGATCATAACTTTTTGTAGTCTCAATAATTGTTAGAATGTGAAATGTAGGATCATTACTTTACTTAGAAATTTTTACAAGAAATGTGTAAGTCTTTCTGCCAAGTAGCCCATGTGAAGGCGGTGCTTAATAATCCAATCCAACTTTTATCAATAAGGAGTTTTCGAAGCTTTAAATATGTCCCAGAAAATACTTAGTCCATGTTACTGTGTTTAGAAAGCTAATTTAGCTTTTTTTGACTGCTAGTCTCTGGAATCCTAATACTTGGTATCTTAACGGTTACACGAGAAATACTGATGATACGCTAATAAGATATAAATATAAGGCTAATGTAATGCGATGCTGATGTTTAGATAAATAGCATCTCTCGCATGTATTCGCCATGTTGATTTTTTCTACTTTTCTTTTGGAAAAAAATATAATGAAGAGAAATATGGTTCTAAAATGTTTTGCAAAAAATAAAATATCTTATGTGGACACCACAGGATTTCCTTCTGTGGCCTTTTAAATTAAGCACATTTTTTGCTGCATTTCATTTAAACTTATATCCCTAAATTATATCAGAGATATATTTCTCATTCAATTCATTCAGTTCGTACTTCGCGGCAAGGCAAAAATACATAAAAACACAAAATATCTTCGTTAAGAATTGTGAAGTACAGAAAAACATGTAACACCAAATACAATTAAAAGCAGTTTAAAAGATAATTTTTGCGCAAAAACAAGTAATTCGGCTAGCAGGCAGGAAGATAGATTTTCCGGGGCACAAAATTGAAATTTAACTATTGGTCCCACTTGGCAGAACGACACTGAAGTTGGTGCATAGACTGACTTAATTCGTTATTCTACTAAGAGTTCAAATGTAAACAAATTGCGTTCTTCTTAGTCTTAATACCATTTAAACAACTTTTAAACTGTTGATAATTTTACAACTATTGCATGCAGATTAACTAAAGGCATAAAACCTTAACCAGAACATAAGAGCAGCATAATTCAATCACTTTCAAAGCAAAAAATGCACAATTTACGAACATTTAAGAATAAGAAAACTGAGCTCACCGAGCTGAGTAGCAGAGTGGTTATATGCGTGTGTCTGTTTATGTATGTTTGGTGCGGCCGATGGAAACCAAAAAGGAGATGAGCAAATACATATTTTAGATCTCCCATGTACAAAATTTCGACGTTTTGAGAGTACTCATTCTTAAGCTATGCGAGATACATACGTACGTACAGACGTCACGAAAAGATCTGTTGTGAATCCATTTTAATAAATTTTACAATCTGTTTTTGGGAAAATGAGTGCTTTATTCTGTCTGTACGTACAGATATCACGCAAACGTAGGTTGGACTTCACACCAATACAGTCCTCAAAGTCTCAATGTCTCGTGTACTTTTTATCGGGCGAATTGTTTTGTTTGGCTAGCTGGGCTATAAGAAATTACTTTTATCACTGACAGTTTTTCCTAAAATATAATATGACTTGTCTAAATCTGACAGATATTCCATTTCTTAAAATGAAACCATGGATCCCTGAAGAAAGAAATATTTAATCCAAGCACTGTGTTTAAAACCCCTTGTATAAGTAAGCATTTAGGAATTAAAGTGATTGCTAAAACAATTGAAAAATTATTTTGAAGTTTGTTACATTAGCACATGTTTCCAAAATAAAATATTTGAGTCATGCTAAAAAGCATTTAATTTTTAGTTAAGTTTTTAAGGAATTGGAAAGAAAAAAGCTCTTACATTTTATTCTGAAATATATCTTTTTCACAACGCAGCCTCTTTCCTTTTCCTTTTCTCTTGAAAAAAACTTCTTTTCGGCATTCGTTATATGTTATTCCTTCTTTATAAAGTTGAAATTTTATTACAAAAGAATTTTTCTAAGAAAAGTTTTCTCTTTTTAAATAGAGCAAGACTACTCAGAAAATCGGGATTAGTTTCGTGAATTCGTCTCTTGGAAGAACTGGAAAAGAATGTCATGAAAGCTGATACTATTCTTTTCCCTCTGTGTAAGAGTTAAAAACGTTAACTTCAGAATATAAATTGTACGAATTAATTTTTCTTTGCCCAAGTTCTTGTAAAAACTTACGAATATGTGCCTTGATGCAGCTTAGAAACTAGATGAATGTAACCGGAGATTTTAATAAAAAAGTGTTATTTTTTGTATCTTTCAATATATTTTCTTCAAGAAAAATCAAAATGCAACTTACGTTTTTTTTATGCGGGAGAGGAAAAGGAAAAAGAAATGAGTTTTAGAAAAATTAGATTGCCAGATTAAACGGAAAGAAACTATATTTTTATTTTGAAAAATAAGGAAACATTGTAACTTTTCAGTGAATGAACATAATCTATGCAGAAGGTTTTATTATCTTCTTGCAAACTGAATGGGATATTTTCCAATTACACATTTCTTGAAGTCTTAAAAAGTTACCCTTCATTTTGGTGTCGCGAACAATATAAGAGTTTAATTTTAATAAACTAAAATAAATTAAATTAAATTCTTAAATACATTTAATAAATACTTTTTAATAATCTACTTCGATCTATTGATAAAACTGTATAGTTATATAATGGAGACATATAATTACAGTCTAAAAATTGAATCAAATATGATTTTCAAAATGGTAATTTTGGCCACTCGGAACATTTACATCAGCTGGAAAATTCCTTTTTTGAAAATTTATTAGGCAAATTCATAAATAAATTTTGAAGGTGCTGTTTGACAGTCTCCAAACAAGTGAACTGCAACTACTCAGAGAACCTTGAAGTCACCAGTAAAGATGAAAACCCGAAGTTTTGGTGTACAAGAGAGAGTGACACAAAACATTCCAGCCATACGCAATAAATCGTGGTTCTGATGTTCATCGCAATGTGGGACCGCGCGTTGTCAGGGTGGAACACAATACTTCGACGGTTGACCAGTTTTGGGGATTAGCTGTGATCTCTGCTTTTAAAACTGCCATTTGAGAACCGTATTAATCCGAATTTTTTGCCTGATTTGATGGCAACAATTTATTTACAGTCGCACCATACGCAAAGCATTATATTTTTAGGATGTAGTTTCGTCTGGATGTTACTGAAGAAGGATTCTTTTGGCTTTAGCCGTGACATTTTTACGCGTAATATTATTGCACAGTATCCATTTCATATCTCAAATAAGGAGACGTTTAAAAAAAGGAAGTTCTTTATTTCTTTCCAGGAAATAATCAAATGCTGTAACACAATGAAGCATATTCTGCTCTGTTAAAGTATGGGATACCTGCACATGGTGATGATTCATGGTAGCCATTCTTTATCAGATGATTATGCATTGTATATTTGGTAATATTCAATCTGTGTACTGTGTGCTTTCAGGGACAGCTTTTTTAACAGGTTCTTGTTTGCAGAAGATAATCATCCAGAGCAGGCATCGTCTTCGCAGCTGAAAATTTCCCGCTTTAAAGATCTCAAACTACCTTCAAACTACTTCATCAAAAATAGCATTTTATCCATATACATCATAAATGTTATGAGCAATCTTATTGGCATTTTTTCTCTTTTTTAATTCCTTGTACGAAGCAAAACACCCTGCTCAAAATGTCCCGTAGAAACCCATAAAAGTTTTTTACGGGAAATTGGCCTACGGGTACCCGTAGCCTAAATCCCCATAATAACCCACAGACTGAAACCCGTACAACTGTACGGGTACCCATAGGCCAAATCCCCATAAAATCCCGTAGAAAGAAACCCATACAGGCCAAATCCCTGTAAAAACCTATAGAAGGAAACCCGTATTTACCGTACGGGTACCCGTAGGCCAAACCCCGTAAAATCCCGTACAACTGTGTAGAACATATGGGTAGTATAAACAAAATTCCTGCAAAAACACATAGGAAGAAAACGGAATTTTATGCGTATCCATAGGCCAAATCTCCATTAAAAATGGATATTCTGTAGGTCTATTCCTCATAAACTCAGAACTATGCGGATACCCATAGGCCAAATCCCTGTAAAAGTAAGTACACAAAAATCTACAGACTAATACAGGTACCCATTGGGAAAATCACTGCTCAAAACAGTAGACAAAAAGCCATAAACAAAACCAATAGAATTATACCGTAGTGGAGAATCCATACATAGAACGGGTATCCATACACAAAAACCCTATAAACAACACCACACAAAATAGAACTGTACATCAAATTTCCATAAAAAATGATAATTATAAGCATAAACCAGCAGAAGTACACAATTAGCAGTGATGAAATGTACAGACCTAAATAGGGAGGAATCAGCCAGAGTAATTTTAAATAAAATTCAATGCGAAAAATTTTAATAAAATTTTATAATTATCTAGAAATGTCCTTCTCTATGCATGTCAGTACCTATAAACATATTACAAAATATTTATATAAATTCTATTTACAAAATTTTAAACTTGCTTTACATAATTTTGAAAATAATAGATAGAAAGATAATAATCAAAATCATGATTCGCAACCATCAAATGATATATATATATAATCAAAGTCATGATTCACAATCATCAAGTGATATGTATATATATATGTATATACTTCCCCTTGATAAATCTGTCTTCTGCCCCCCAGCTCAACAATTATTCACTTATGCATATTTTTTATTTTTAGGATTTAAAAAATTTATTACAGTTTTATATTTGTTAATAGAGTTTGCTACTTGCACTTGATTTACTTATGTTCTCAGAATTTAAATGATATTGTAGATTAGTTCGCAGCAATATAAATTATTTATAATTTCTTTTAAACTTATTTCTATAATTAATTTTTTACTTTAAATTGCTTTTTACGAATAGAAATTTTGTTAAATTCAAATATAGATATATGTATATATATAAATATATACACATAATACTGTATCTCACTGTATATATATGTATTACACTGTATCTCACTGTATATATATGTATTACACTGTATCTCAGTTCTCTAATTGGAAAATTAAACAATGGAATTTAATCACATCAGCTTGTTTAACAATTTGACATATAATGAGAAATGTATTGCGAAAGGATGGTACTTTCTAGCATCTTCTTAAATTTTAAGTTACCTACAATGTACTAAACCAGATTTAAACAAAACTAGACAAAACCCTAATTTTCAGGAAGAGAAACACTATTACAAGTAAAAATATTAAAGAAACAAGCAAGCAAAAAGAATAAGGGACTTGATTATTAGAAATTTAACAAAGTTTAAATTTAGCATACTTGCTGTCTCCTCAAAACTCGCGTACCACTGATAGGAACACCCTGCAGCTTATTATGACATACATACACATAGATGTTTTGCATGGACTTTGAATCCTAGAATATAATGTAGTGAAGAAATAATAATATACATATACTGTGTCGATCATCTTTTTACAGTACTTTGAATGTTACCTGTATCTGTCAGAATATAAATGAAACCTCAATATAAGAATATAATGAACTTAATAATACCCAAAACGCAATAAATTATATATTGACAAAACAAACTTTAAAAAATTTACAAGACTCAACAAATACCAATTCTCAACCCACAGTTCGGGAATTGAGGAAATATCACATACCGTATAATATCTTATTCTATATCTTAATTTTAGTGTTGTATAATATTCCACAGACTTTAAAGAAAATCTATAACATAATAGGTATTTATACAACATGTAGTTCTCGATGTAAAAATGCTTAATAATTAATTTTCATACCGTTTATATACATACTATATAAATAATTTATTATTACGAAAGGTGTTTCGTATATCATCTCCAAGGAACATAAATTTAATTAAAGCGATGCATTATTGGAATAAATTTAAGTCGGTGTTTTCGGTATAAGATATTTACATTTCTATTGCAGAAAAAAATACTTTAAAAACTGTATAGAAATATTATTTTGAACTGTAAAATTTCTAAATAGTAAAATTAAAAAGTAAAATTTAAAGTAATATAAAAATAGCTATTGCTATTTACCATATATTATACACTATAAAAATAACCACTTCGTGCTGAGCATTTCCTGTATTTAGACTGCCAAATGAAATTCATATAGTGCAGTATTTAGCAATATAAGTAAATCTTCTACACAGCCTTATACACACAGTTAAAATGACTGTCATCGCAATTCAGCAGATACAGCACATATAGTTACATTTCTTTATATACAGTTTTTATGTTAATATCTATACAACCAGAAAAATTTAATGCAGGAAATTGTAACGACCGCTTGCGCAGTATAACTAATGAATGAAAATAATGCTTAATATTATTCTAACTATATTTGAAAGTAATGCTAAAGCAATGCCCATACAAGACTCATTATTTGAAAAGCTTTGGTTTTAACTGTCTTGTAAAACCTTTCAATTATTTATGTAAAATTCATATAGAAGTAAAAATTACTATACTTTAATCAACTGATTATACAGTGAAACTTTCCTAAAACAATTAACTCCACAATTCCAAGTAATGCCAGTTTCTTGTAGCCTTACAAAACAATTAGTGATTTTAAGTATTGTTACTGAATTATGTTCCTGACAAATGTGTCACTGTCAGAGGTGGTCATCTCAGGAAATAACCTCTATATGACGTTTCACTTAACGCAATTTTTTTCCAATAAATAATTCGTAATTTATATTCCCCATACTACCACATTTAATATTACATAAACTCTATTAATTATTCACAACTCTATTTCAAAAACAATTTATGAAAAAACATTGAAATTTTTTTCATGAAATTAATAATGATGCAAATTAAAATATGCATAAAAATGTTTGATTTTATGTGTTTTAACGAAATAACACAAAATATTTAATGTAACAATGTGGTTCTACGTACAGAAATTTAGACTAAAAAGAAAAACAAATATAAGCTACTATAATCATCTAAATTTTCACACAATTTTAGTAATGCAAAAACGATTCCTTGGTTTGTATGTCTTGCCTTCCTCATTCAATAAAAAATACACACATTAAATATTTCAATGTTTACTTCATTTAAAAAAACTTACCTTTTTTGTTTGCGAAATATAATGAGTATATTTTTTAAGACATAAAAAAATATTCCTTCTGCTCAACCACATCACGTTAGTCGAAAAATGGAAAATTGAGTCATGCAAGATCTCTTTTAAGCACGGTATGCTCAAATTTATTAGTACATGATATTCAAATGATAAAGATCTACATGAACAAGCTTTAAAAAGTATTTGTAAATTATAATCAAAAAACAAATTTTCAAAAGTATAGTTTTAGTAGAATGTAATGTGCATCTGATATAAACACACTGAACCAAATTATCAAGTCTGAAATTATCACTTTTCAGTCCTTAAGCACATTGATTTTTAGGATAAAAGTAAAGATGAAAATCAATTTCATGCACAGAAAATCCATTTCAGAACTATTTAACTGTAAAAAAAGTTCGTTGAATGCATTAGACACGTGCATGGCTTTACTGTTATTTCCTTTCATATTCACAGTCAATGTTGGTATTTTATTTTTCAATATAAACATCTAAACAGTAAAACATAGTAAAAATTGTAATATTGTAAATTATGTATTGCACTACTACAGCTTACTATCCAATAAGACGATATCACAAGCATCCCATAACAACATTAACAAGAACGGCGCCATATTGCTTCTTTTGAGAGCGGGGAGGAAGGGGAATGTTTTTCCCTCAAGTCAGGGTTAACACCGAGAAAAGTGGTTTGAACGCGGCCGTGTTAAACAGATGATGGTTGATACCGGTGTTTATTTGTAATATCAGAAATGTTGATATATGTATATATAAGTGTGTATGTGTGTGTATTCAGAGAACCAACTCATGGCGAAATTACCTCCCTAAGATGAATGTCTCTGAACGACACCAGTATATCTGAAAACTTAAGTATATTTTGCTATTGAAACATTTCTTCTGTAAGTCGACCACCCGTAAAGAAAAATCCGGAAGCGTGACTGGTCGCCTTAGAGAGATTCATTTTGTAGAGGCAACCTCTCTAAGACGACCACCTCTAAAAGATAAACGCATTTCTGAGAACATAAGTATATATTGGTATTGAGCATCACCTCTCTAAGGCGACCACTTGCAAAGATACATTTTTATGTGTGGCTGGTCACCTTAGAGAGACCTCACTGTGCATGGTGTATATGATTGCTGTGATTGTTTCAAAAGTTTTCAAGAAATCAAGTAAATGAGCATATATTGTAAAACCCGTCTCTAAAAAGACCACCTGCGTTTCCAGAGTACTCTGATGGTCTTAAAGAGATCATATTTTCATTCTTAGAAATACTGTTCGTCTTAGAGAAGAGGGGGAGACGAGAGGGTTCACTGTATGTTTTTTAATTTTAAAGCTTTCTGTTAGTTACAAAAGAGAAATAACCTTATTTTCAACAGTATCCAAATAAATGAAATAAAAGTAAATAAATAAATAATTTAAAATAATCAGTATACAACAAGAATACCAGTGAATTTTGGTTTATTGACACCAGTATTAATTTCATTGTTTAGAAGAAGTCTATTGACGTAAGTTAGAAAATTAGAATAAACCCATATAAACCAACAGAAGATTTATTTGACATCTATTTCTATTATATTGATACCAGTAAGAAAACCAGTGAAAGTCAATATAAACCAATACAAACCAATAGAAAGTTCTGACATTGATGCTAGTTGAATGGGTATCAGATGATACCAGTTAGAGAAACCCACAGAGATCAATAGAAACAACTAAAAGTCAGTAGAGACCAACAGAATTCTATGGGTATAGTTCGACAGCTTCGCCCGCGACCATGAGCGCAAAGATACATGCGCCGTTCGGACCGAATTATCCTCGAAATAGGGTGGAAGGATGGGGACTTTCTTTCTCTCCGTTCTCTGTTTTCGGAGAAGAGAAGAATTTCTCAGAAAACAGAGAATTGTCCTTTCACGTCGCAGCAAGTAATAACGGCCCTTTTGGGCGAGTCTATATGTTTTGGCACAATGCTAGCCAGCGTTGCGTTTGAGACGGTCGAAAAAGTCTTACTGGTTTCTATGGGGCATTTTGAAAGTAAGAAAAACCCACAGAGACCAACAGAAACCAGTAAAAGTCAACAGAAATACATAGAATTTTATGGGTACCCATGAAAAATTTTACTGTTTCTATGGAGCATTTTTAGTAGGGAAGGAAGTGTTATAATCGCGAAAAATTTCGGGTATCATATTTCAACTAAAATATCCTTTCTGACCGCTATCGAATGCAATTTAACGATGTTTTTGCGTGTTATCTGAACGTAAGAACGGAATAAAGGATTCGTTTTCCCCCACAAAATTATAAAACTGTTTTAAAATGGATTCTGAAGAGATATTTTCGTGGCGTCTGTGCGTATGTACGTACATACCTATGTATGTATGTATCTCGCATAACTCAAAAACGAGTAGTCTCAGAACGTTAACATTTTGTATATATTACTGCTATAATATGTAGATGCGCACCTTTTATTTTGGTTGCAATCGGCCGCACCAAAAGTATATAAATAAAAAGTATATAAATATATGTATATATATATATATCCACTCTTTTACTCGTCTCAGTGAGCCGAACTTTTTATTCTTATATGTTGGTAAATTGTGAATTGTTTTGCTTTAAAAATGATTGAATTATGTTGTTCTTATCTTCCAGTTAAAGTTTTTATGCCTTTAGTAAATCTGCATGCAAGATTTGTAGAATTATCAACAATTTAAAAGTTGTTTAAGTGCCGCTAAGACTAATAAATTTCCCTTGGGAGCCATATTTGTTTACATTTGAAACTTGGCAGAATAGTGGATTTTGTTGCCAATCTAGAGAAACTAAGCTTCGCAACAGCAAAGATAGCGCCTTCTTTTATTATTGTAAATTAAATCAAGCTTAATCAGTTCTGGAATTTATTCGAGGAAATAAGCGTTTAAGATTTACTTAAATTTAATCGTAATTTTTAATATAGATATTTTGAGTTTTATGTATTTTTGCCTTATCGCGAAGAGAGATTTGAATTAATTGAATGAGAAATACTGAATCGTCTGTGAAAAACTGCTACTTTTCTTTTCTTTCTTTTTTTTTCTTTTTTTGGTTTGATTTATTTTATACATCGTTTTAGATTTTGATAACTCTAAAATTATGATCTAGTATTTGAATAGAACATGTGGGAACGATTAGATAATTCTTCAGATGATATACATAATTTTTGTGCATTCTCAGTTATAAAATGAATGAGATGTAATGCATTTACCATAGCGCCAGAGTGTCGCTATGGTAAACAAATATAGTGAATTTTAAAGAATGCATTTATTCTATTGTGGTTTATGCGCTATCGACGAAGTAGAATTAATTCAATTCAATAAGTTTAAATGAAATGCAAAATGCGTATGATTTTATATTCCGTACAAGGAAGTCATGTGGTGTACACATCAGCTTTTTTAAATAAAAGAATATAATATAACGAAAATGAACTTTCGGATTCTCCATTCTTAGCACTGTAGTGAAAAAACATTATGCCACAACACATGCTAGAATTACCCAAGGCAAGCAGAGAAGACCTATTTAACCATCCGCTTCGATCGTTACTGATCATTACATCATCAAGTCATTACTGATCAGCAGAAACAAAATAATTAAAAGAAAACACTCTTAGATTTGAAAAACCGCAGAACGTTTTGGATAACTCTATACCTCCCGTGAAATTCTTCGGCAAAAAAAGAGAGTTGAGGCTGAGAACAGATTTTTACACGACTCTGACAGGAACAGAGGGGATGATGAGTAATAAATGGCATTACAATGCATGAAAATTTCGAAAATTCTGAGAAATCCAAATTGGGGAGCAAATTAAAATGAGCAATAAAAGTCCTCTCCAAAAATAGAAATGTCTAGTTTTTATTCCAACAATGAGATGCTATTGAAGACCTGACGTCCTTTCGTTAAAGATAACAGATGTATTCCATCATTCTGAATTTTAAAGATCTCCGGGTTTTTCCCTTGTGCAAACAGCCACATTCCGCAAGGAACTTTCGAAATGTTTCACGAATAAAACTTGGTATTTGATCTTTCGTAACTGTAAATTTCATTTTATTGGCAGGTTTAAAGGAAACCCCAAAATGCTTAAAGCATTCAAACAGGAGAGGAATGAACCCAGGAATGAATGGCAGTCAAACTGCAGGAAATAAGTTGTTGTTACTTTGAAGGCTTAAAATTGAAAAGGGTGAAGTTACGCAAAATTTTTATTCTTTGGGAAAAGGCTAACGACTCTAAAGAACAGTACATTTTAGAATATTAAATTCCTCTTCTACATTGGAAGAAATGAAACATAAATTAATTGCATGATGAAGAAAAGTTACAAAACAAAATAAAACAAAAATTATACAAATAAAACAAAAATAACAAATACAAAAGTAACAAAATAAAACAAAAATAATTAGCGATATAAAAAAAATGCTGCTGTAAGA
>KK116783.1:557698-624025 GCA_000611955.2 Stegodyphus mimosarum
CTTTCACTACATTCTTTTTTGTTTATGTATCTTATATTATGTATTATTATGTATTTTATACGCTATATGACAAGTTCCTTGCCATCAGAAATAAAAAAAAACAGTGTAGATATAGTAGATAAAAGAAATGATTTATTTATTTCTTGTTTTAAGTTATATCAAAAGGAACTTTAAATTAAAAGAAAATTAGAAGTGAAATTTAACCAGAATTATAAAAAGGCTGTCATATGAATAAAAAAAAATAGAAAGTTCAACAGTGAAATCTCTGTAAAATGGGTAAATGGGTATTTTTTTTCAAGTTTTAGTAACATCAGAAGATAAATTGGTTAGTCAGTTTCAGATTCCTTTATAAAATAAATGGCTTATATTCGTTGGCTAATGTTTTTGCATGCCCTCAAGAAATTATCGGATATCCTTGTGTATTGACGTGGAATAAGTTAGTTAGCCTTCCAGGTATCGTGTGGGAATTCCGTAGTTTAATATTTGTGAGGATTTTTTATTTTCCCTTATTCTAACAACCTGAAAACTTAACTTCATGGGAGCTCGAATCAAAATGTGGCGGAAGACGACTTGTGACCACTTGGGTTTGATCAATAGGGTTTGTCTCTCCCCAGCCACCTTTAACTGGGAGAGAATCAAAGGAAATATCTTATGCTTCTGTCGTGTTCCTTTGATGTAAGTGACTAGAACATCTAACAGCAAATTGCGAGATCTATGATCTGAATCCCGGGAATAGCACAACTGATTTTTCATGTTTTCTGCTGAGAAAGACATGTAGAGACATTAGGTAGTAGCAGGAGACATGAAAAATTAGCTACGCCTTCGCCGGGAATCGAAGCACGGACCTCTCGGTTAGCGTCGAGCATGCAGACCACTACACCACGAAGGCATGCGAAGAAGGCGGGAGAAATACCTTATATACTCCCCTTTTTAAAGAGCGACTGGGGTTTGGGGGACCCAATCGCCAAATCGCGGTGGTGGAGAATCATCATCCACCACCCTTTTTAGTTCGGGCGCCAGTGTAGAGACATTAGGTTATTTAGTAGCAAGAGACATGAAAAATGAGCAACGCCTTCGCCGGGAATCGAAACACGGACCTCTCGGTTACGCGTCGAGCATGCAGACCACTACACCACGAAGGCATGCGAAGAAGGCAGGAGAAATACCTTATAAACATATATGGATTTTACCGCGACACCGAAAACTCTTTTTTAAGTGGGGGACAATGTAAGGGATTATCGCATTGCCTCATGCAGGCTCTTGTAATGTCAATGACTGACACCTCCATCTGGGAAGATCCACGATTGGAATCTCAGCGAGTACATAGTTGATTTTCTTGTTTCTCCTCCCCAAACCCCAATAATCTTGATATAATGTCATCTGTAAACACGAATGTTTTGCATATTAGACCGGTTGTTCTCAGTATACCTGCAGTCCTCTTTCATCTTCAGTGAACTAAAAATTCATAGTTACTGTTCCGGTTTGCCGTTAAATTGGATCGCGCTATGAAAAGCTTATAAAGCCAGCAAAACTGGCATTTAACACGAAAGTAATGTGAACAAGTTACATTTTGAATGCCAAGGTTTATATATTTACAATGTGAACCAGATTCAGTTATTATTTACGGCTGTTATTCACGAGAATGACCGTTATACACGATGCACAGAATCTATGAGACACTGCAGACAACCAGGAGAGTTCAGCTGTAATTATTGTCACCTGATTGTGAATGACTACTTTCACTATGCGAACACTAACTTCATGTAAAAATGTAACAATCCTGGGAATGAAATTTTTTGTCGTTAAAAAGAATCCGAAATCTTCCTGTGCATGTCGGTGAAAACCACATACTGCTGCTATTTATACTTTTATTGAATTTTTACCTTTTCCTGCTAATTAGGATCACTTTTTATATTCAGAGTATCTTATAAATAGCCTCTCTCGATATTAGAAATGTCTGCAGAGTTGGTTTTGAATTTTCCGTATCACGTACGTTATGCTACCGCAGCATTTATCATCGATCCTACCTGGCAAACTGCAAGATCTGAAAGGTGCATTCGATATTATGGTGGAAGAACTCAGTAAAACTGTTAATAGTTCCCGTGAAACTATTAATTTTAAAAGATGTTGAAATGTTGTGGCAGAAGTTCTGTAATTTTGTCTTCCAGATTCTGAAAGTATGTTACATATAAGCGTAACAGCCTAAGCTCTTTAGCAAGAATATTTATACTTCTTAATAGGTTTTTGAACTTTTTTCGGATAACGTAGCTATTTGATACACACTCTTTTGTAAAAACATTGAAGCACCATGAAGGAAGTGGTTGTTTTTGATGAAATTGAATATGTGTATAGCTCATACAGAGATAATAAATGATTAAAAAATCGAGGAGATATTACTTGTTCACGCCTCTCAATCACCTACTGAGTATTTAAATTAGTAGTTGGTCGAACCACCCCTGACAACAATGCATGCTTGAATTCGTAAAGGCAGGGAGTGGTAGAGGTTGCTAATGTCATCCTGCGACACATTCTGCCAAGCATTTTTCAGTTGTCACTCCAGATTTGCAATATTTTGTGGTGCCCGAATCTAGCGGCCTACCATGTCCCAGACATGGTCGATTGGTGAAAGTTCTGGTGACCTTTCTCGCCAAGGAAGCGTATCAACCGCACGGAGACAGTCCAGAGATATGCGAGCGGTATATGGCCTGGAATTATCTTATCGGAAAATGGCCCCAGGATGACATCTTATGAAGTGTAATGCAACCAGCTGCAGGATGGTATCAACATATCGTTAAGGTTATGGCTGTATGCCTTTGTAAAACGAAGGCTGATTGGGAACGCTGGCCCCGTCCTCTCCAGACACGAACACGGTGGGCACGGAACACAGTGCTTGAAGAGTGAAGCGGGATTCATCGCTGAATACTATACGATGTCAGCCATGATGATCGGCTGCGACACCACTCCAGACTACACCGCCGATGTTGTGGGGTCAAAGGCGAAAGTCTTAAAAGCCTCTGTGAGCATAACCCCGCCTCAGACAAGCGCCGTGAGATGGTGGACGGTACCGCGGGAGGTATAGAGGTGGTTGTAATGCGTTGAATAGTCAACAGTTATATTGTTGGGGCGGTTCGAGCCTGGCGAACAGTCGGTCGCCCTATCTTCCCTCGCATTTGTGCTTCTTGGCCTTCCAAAGCCTTCATTTCATCGGCAGTTTCCTTGTAGCAACCATTGCTGTCAACGTTTTTTGCACAACAGTGTCTGTACGTTGCGGTCTATTGCTCGGTATGACCACCCAGCTTCACGCAACCCTAGAATGCGACCACGTTCGAAGTCGTTTAGTTGTCTGTAAGGTCTTCGATATCGTCGTAATAGAATCTTTAGTTGCTTCTTGACGGAATTGCAATGGCAGCAACAAAAAAAAATTAAAATTTTCAGCCTCTGTGACTGGCTTTATATTTTGCAAATTGCACACAAGAAATGCTCGCTATGATCGCAGTTCCTGTTCATTTGCCTTGAAACTTTGATCATTTGCATATTCGATCAAGATGTTTTTTGCATACCAAATTTCGTCACGATCGCAAACGTCCTTCTTGGTGCTTCGACATTTTTGCAAAAGAGTGTAATTAAATTATTTATAATTGATGATTTCGATAAGTATATTCATCATTTATATAATTAACAGAAGACTTTTACATCCTTATATTAAATAAAAGGTATTGTTTTAATTAGTATACTTTTTATAACTTTTGGAATGATAATGACTTGATTTTCTTACAAAAGCTATAACGAATTTTCTCCTTACTTACCGCGTGCCTTCATAGTGTAACTGGAAGCATGTCTGGCTGGCAGAAAATAATGTAGAAATATCGTTGATTTTTTTGTTTTCCTGTCTAATCTGAAAAAGTTCTTATCTTGTGTTTCCTGTCTAGTCTTCTTAGTCTTTCCTGGCTTAGAAAAGTTCTAAATGACGTGATCGGTGGGGCCTGAACTAAAACTCACCAGCCTCAATTTGGCGACTGAGTCTACTCCTCCTTTCCATTCGCTTTTTCAGTAAGGAGGTTTCTCCTTCCTTAGAGAATGCCTTTATAATGTATTTGGAAGTACGTTCGGGTGATAATCGGGATGTCCGGAGTTCGAATCCCGGAGAGGACATGTCTGATTTTTCAATTTTCCTGTTCTGAAACAAACGTGATGATAGCTATACGGTATCATAAAAAGGTGAAATAAATAGAGATAAGACACATTTAAAATTTTCTCTGATCTATCCAAGCCCTCATATAAGAGAAAACATATTTTTACTTAATTTTTAAAGGTTTTTAATTAAAGCAAAGTTTTATATCTCAGTTTAATGAAAAATAAATTCATAAATGCAGTTTTCGAAAACACACATTTTTTACAAAGCTTCAACTGAAATTAGTAAATGAAATACATAATCAAAATATTTGAATCTTAAATTTAATTTACTTAATATAATTTGACGAAAATATGAGTAGCAGCTCATTTGCTTAAAAACAAATCAAAGGAAATATAGAGGAGAGATTAATTGAATGTAGATGTTACCGACAACGTATGAGACACCGGCATTTTGTAGAATGCCTAGGCATTGTATATAATGCCGGACCTTTTTAGGCAAAGTATGAAATATGAAAATTTTTACATACCTTCCTTAGGCATTGTATATAATACCTAGGCATTCTATAGAATGACAAATGCTATTTAAGCACAGTATGAAAAAAGTCTTGATAAGGCTATTATATAAATAACGTGCTTTTATCAAAAATACAAATGTTAGTCTGAAAAAATAATGAGAGCGGTATTAAAAACATTTATTCAAAATAAAGAAGAATGAAAATTGTACAAAACAGAATTCAAGCCTTCTTATTAAGGGAAACAAAATTTTCATATAAAAATAATAATTAAAATTTAACTCCTTGTTTCAACATTGTAGACTTGAATGACAGTTTTAATTATATTTCAGTACGTTTTCACGCAAAGACATTTCATATTTTGACACTTTGTTTTACACATACATTTTACAAATCCTTGGCCACTTCCACTGGAACTGAGTAATTGCAACTGACTGGAGAGGAATTTCATGGTCAGGAATGTCTTCAATTCTAAACAAGTTCTTAGGACATTAAGTGAATTGTGATCTCGCATAACTTGTTTTTAAATTCCTTGAGAAGTTCCAAGTCGGGAGAAACCATCCTCTTTCACACTCATTACAACTGCCAATATATTGCGCAAATCACCTCGTCAATTGTCGACGTCAGGAGTAGGAACTCGCACAGTAGTTCCCAAAGAAGGAGTGAGAAATTTTTTTCCGAATTCATTTTCAATTTTTGGCTTGTACTTCCAGATTGATTTTAGAATTTATTTTACCTTCAATAGCATTTTCTGTTTTGAAACAAAGGGTTCACAAAATTATCCATTTCATCATCTTTACTAGCATGTCCACAGAAAGTATGAATTTTTAACCGACACTTTTCCCATGCAGGTGCATCACTCGTTTCCTTTAAACACACACAAGTATCAGAAACGGAAAGCTCTTCGATAAGCATGTCTTCATCATGTTGGTTTAATAATCTATCGACTATAACCTCATCCGTGTTTTTTTTTAAACAGGCGCTTTTAATTGCATAATCTGATTAGTTTCGTCGTTTCCCATCGTTTAGACGCTTTCTATTACTTTTTCTAGCTGCTTCTGTCTATTTATATATAAATCTTAGATGTATTTCATACTTTGCCGATTTCTCATTTGGCATGCTATAGAATGCCTAGGAAATGTGTGAAATATGAATCGTGTCATACATTGCCGACTAGTTTTAGGCATTATATACAATGCCTATGCATTCTATAGAATACCGAATTTCAAACTTTGCCGGTAACATAGATAAGAATTAAATATGGAACGCTAAAATCTGTCATAAAAATCTGGAGTTTGGAACTCAGAGCCATCACGATGTGGTATTAGAGATCAAAGGGTACAAAATTGATAACAGCAGCATTCTTTCGTAACAGACGTTTTACTTCGACAATAAGAAAAAGTAATTTTTATGGAGTTTTGAGTTAAAATGTTTAATAGTTTTTAAATTGGGATTCAAGAGATTAGAAAGACAAAAATAATATGAATATTTGAAGGTACTTTTCTGTTAAAGACCACCAGTGTGTTTGCGTGCATGTTCGAGTAAACACACATACACACACACACTCACATCAGTTTCGGTTGTGTGTCTTTAAAGGAGAAGTACCAAATCCAGTTCTCGAACCTTTGGATATTTTTCAAGATTCGCGGATTCCAATGTCCCATCTGTAGAAATAAATAATATGATTTTGTTGTCCAAGCCGAATCTTATGAAATACCGTTATAAATCTTTCTTTCTTTCCTACTCACCACCATCGATCTTCATGAAAAATATTCAAGGCTTAGAAGGCTTGTCTGCTATGTCAGAGACATCTAATAATCGATTTGATGAATAGAAGTTGAACCATACTCACATAAAGAACTGAATTTTGAGTGGTATATTGGCGCAGTGTGGATTTTCGAAGTGCTATTGTTAGGTTGTAGTTCCAGTACACTTGTAAATGTCCATGTCAGAAGATTTTTCGATCACTTATTTGAGATCATTCGTTTCGGAAGAATTCATATATGATGACTGCTGAATTGCATATTTTTAATACTTACTTCTTATTCGAGTAATCAAGTGATTTGTAGATCATATCTGCTACAAATTATAACGTCACATATGAATTTTTATTTTATTGAAAGGATACCATTTGCAGTTTGTGGATTGCTGATGCAATGATTAATAATTATAATATTTTATCAGCGATGGACAGAGAAATAATTTACAAAATCATCATCGGGATATCCTGAGGATGTTGCTTGCGGGACATATGCACATCCTCAGGACATCCCTTAATATTCCCCGAACCTCCTAAACACATCGTCCTGAGTGCTTAATGTCTCATCCCAGTATATCTTCAGGACATCCTACCTAACTCCCATCGACAGCGTACGGGATGTTGTTAGGACATGAAATCCTACATACTACATCCTCAGGATATCTCACTGACCTCCTAAACACATCCCATTATATACTCAGAAAATCTTATCTAGGTCTCATCGACAGCGCATGGGATATTATTAAGATTTAAAGTCCTTCTTACTACATCCTCAAGACATCCCGTAATATCTCAGTTTCCTCCTATACTCATCCTCCGGAGTGCTTAATGTCACATCCCAGTATATCTTTAGGACATCCTATCTAGGTCCCATCGACAGAATGTGGGATGTTATCAGGATTTGAAATACTAGTTATTATATCCCAGAATATCCCTTTAACCTCTTAAATACATACTCCCGACTGCTTAATGTCACATTCCAGTATATCCCCAGAAATCTTCCTTACATTCAACTGAAAGACTGCGAAGGTGTTGTGATGCCTAAACCCTACTTATTTTCCACAGAACCTTTTGTCCACAGGTCCACCTTCTGTGGTTACTATGGAAAAATAAGAAATGTTGAGAATATTTATACAACTTATTCTTTTATTTGAATTTCAATTTATTTAATAATTTGCATATATATCTAAAACTGAGCAATGGACTTAAAAATGAATTATAAATACAAAATATTACAAGAGAAAATTTTGCTTTAAAATATTAAAAATCATTTTAAACCATCAATAGTCCAAAACTGAATTCGTCAATATATTCATAATTAAATTATTCGACAAAATCATTTCTGACGTCAGTTAATTTGTATTCAATATTTAATAATAAAATTAAGCATTTAATAACCTTTAAGTAGTGAACGAGATGTGTGTAAATTTTGAAATTCTGAACTTAAGTCGGTTACGATGATTGAATCATTATTAATGGCTACAATATGATTGAACAGTTCACGAGTTCGTCTTGCTATTTGCTGTAATGGAGCAGAAAACTTCTAATCAGTTTTTTTTTGTAGAAGACGTATTGCTTTCAAATTTAAATGCACTGTAATTATCTAACGGCCCAAACACTTTTACATCTTCGCAAATATGCAGTAGGCTTTGAACATTATGAGAAATATACCGTTTTATATAATAAAGCCCAAAATTTACTACGAAGAGATTTAATAGAGAATGTGGGTATTCATGAATTGCTGTCTGATTTTGTATTTCGTGTAAGAGATTAATCGAAATATGAAGTAGTAAAAAATGATCATATAGCTTTTTGTTTAAAATTTCTTTTAAAACAACTGGGTCGGAGTAGAGTAAAAATTGATAGTATTCTGTAGCTTTCCAATGTTTCAATTCTTTTAGGTTCCTTGGTTTTCTTACAAATCTGTTGGTACATAAGGCTTTAAACTGGTCAAATTTTTAAAATTAATTCAACATTATTTTATGAATTATTTTCAAGCAGTTGTTTTATACTCAGGCAAGAACGATAATGACCGTGATAAAAAGGTTTATGTCAAATAGCTCTTTTTTTTGTTTTGATGTGTTCACCGTTTCTGTAATCAACAGACTATTACCATATCCAGATTTTGCTTAGTTCTATTTGGTTCAAATATTTTAAGTAAGGAATAAGAACTTTGTTTAGAATATAATAATATGAGGCAGAGTCTCGCGTATCTGTCTTAAGTCTGTAAGCAGGACGTCGGATGCATGAAAATGTTGGATAATAGGGAAGTGTTAAGAGCAAGCCTATTAAATGTGAAAATGTATTACATTTTTACACGTTATGAGCCTAATAATCATGTTTTGTAACAAAACAGGAAAAATTATCTAAAAAATGAGCTTGCAGTTTCAGAATTGTTGTCTGAAATTAAATAAATTACGTACAACACTTCAAAAGTTCAGCCCTGTGATAACTGAAAGAAATTTTTGATCATAGTCTGCTTTCTTGAAAAGTGTTTTTTTGCTGCCAAGCCTCGCCATGTTTGCAGCATCATTATGTCGATTATAGCTTCTTCTTACTGCTCAATATATTTAACTGCAATTTATATAGCCTTAACCTCGTTGTTATGTAAAATCTGTAAGGCTCAACAGTTCGTGTTTGATCATGATCTTTAACTTCATTTTATCACAATTGACAAGAACAACATAACCTTCATCCAATTTCCGATTTTTTGGAAAGGTGCATCTTCTCATCCATGGATACGTTTCATGAAAGGTAGCATAAATTTTTTACTTGCATCTGTGCTTTTCCATTTTATACTTTTATCGTAGCTGAGCAGCATTTTACATGATTTGGCAGTCGTTGTAGCCCTTACAGGAACTCAGACACATGCAACCCAATAAGCAACATCTTTTACATTGATGCGTTTCAATTTTTCAATCATATATCGTCCCTAATCAATTTCTTTTATCATTATGAACAGTAGCTTCTTGAGTAGTTCCTCTTTATCGTTTCCAAAAGGCCCTAATCCGTAGATTGGGATATGACAGTTATATTGGGGACAGAAACATTGCCTTAATATCACCATTTTGAAGCATCTCTACATCAAGGTGTGTTGGAATATTATCTAGCGGCAAAACAGTTTTCTGGATAAATTATTTCCTTTCGAAAATTCTCTGTTGAAGAAATGAATTTCTTAAAGAAACAATCTTTGAAAATTGCGCTGCTTAATTCCACATTTTTTTTTTTTTATTTAGAAAAAAAAGGAAACCCTCGTGTACCACAAAGTATCACACGAGGCTTACAAATCGTAAGTAAGAAAGCAAAATTGTAAGAAATAACATCACTTTTCAATAATACAATGAAAACATTCACAAGGGAAAAAGATAATTAACTACAAAGTATAAAAATGTATAAAGAAATTATTTACAATGTTTAAAATAAACATCAACAAAATCATTGAAAGCTCGATAGGCCGAAGCTGAAGATACCAAATCATAACATTTCGGCGGCCAATCTATTCCAATTAATTTTAATCTACATTTCAATAGATTTCTTGCTTTATCAAGCAATGGGCAGTCATAAAGCAGGTGGAAAACACTTTGCTGAACGCCAAGATTGCAATAACACAAATTGGAAGACGTCAGCTTAAACCGTTCAAGATAGACATTGAACTTACCATGTCCAGACAAAAATTGAGTAACTTTAAAATTGAGCAACAAATCCTTACTTTTCAGTCTATCAAAAATAGTTGGGAAGAATGTTTTTGTAACACATCCCTTATCAGAAGAGATATAATCACAGTTCCACCGCTCAATCATTTTAACCTTGAATGTTTTTTTGAAATAAGATTTTGGAATATTTACATCAACATTAATATCCTTTTTAGTTGCATTCTTAGCAAGCCAATCAGCTCTCTCGTTTCCATAATTGCCCGAATGACCACGGACAAATGTAAAAAACACTGAAATACCCTTCTTCTCCAGATCTCCAAGAGACTGCTGTATATTAACAATAATATCATTACATGAAAAGATATTTTTAAGAGACTCCAGGGAAGAGAGTGAATCCGTACAAATTAAGTAGCTGGAACTACGTCCATCCTGGCTAATTATCCATTTAATTGCAAAATTAATACACAGAAGCTCAGAAGTATATACAGTACATTCATTTCTTATGCGAAATTGGTGATACTCAATTTCAATATCATCTTCAAAAATAACGTAAGCAAAACCAACTTTATCATCAATCCTACTACCATCCGTATACAACACAAGTGAGAATGAATTTACATCAGTGTCCATACTATCTAGAATATGTATTGGTTGTCTTACGGAAGGATGTGGAAGAACAGACAAAGGCAATAAACGATCAAAATGAGAATTGGAGCAGTTTGCAAGACTATTCTTGTAATCTATAAAAGTCAAAATAAACAAATCCAGCGGTGGAAATCCGGCAAGAGAGAAAACAGCATTGTAACTAATAGTTTGATAACCCTTTATAACTCGCAGTAAAATTCGTCTTTGAACTCGAAGCAGGCATTTAGAGTTAATTTTCTTTTTTAGAGACAGTCCCCAAGCTCTACATCCATATGAAATAAAGGGAACAATGCCTTGTTTATAAATAATTGCGCTAACATTCGATTTAACACCAAAACTATTACATGCAATTCGATTTAGCCCACGCTGAAGTCTCTCACATTTATTAGAAATGTAGGAAATATGCTTTTTCCAGTTAAATTTGCTGTCCAACAAAACACCTAAATATTTAATTTCATTCACCCTCTCTAGGGGATTATCATTTAAAAACAGTTGATATCCTTCATAAGTAGTATTTTTTCTATCAATAAACATGGTCTTGGATTTTGCATGATTAAAGTTTAATTTAAAATCTATTGACCAATGATAAATGAAATCTAAAACATCTTGAGCTAGACGAAAAGCTTTTTGCATTTCTTTTTCTTGAATACAAATCAACAAATCATCTGCAAAGGCAATGACTTCACAACTGAAGAGATCAGAGAGTTTCTGTAAGAGATCATTCATAATAATAATCCAAAACTTGGGACCAGAAACAGAGCCTTGTGGACATCCTCTCTGAGGTTGACGAACACTTGAGGTGCCACCCAGAAAAAGCTCAACCGTCCTGTCTTTCAACAAATCAGAAACAACATTAAACACATTATGAGGTATTTTCATTTTTTTTAGCAAATTAAGAATAGCAGGCCACCATGCATTATCGAAAGCGCCTTCAATATCAAGAAAATTTAAAATAGTGTACAAACCTCTCGTCCTGCCCCTCTGTACAATGTTGCTAAGACGCAGAAGTGCATCCTCAGTACATTTTTGAGCAATGAAACCATATTGGTTAGGACTAAGAATGTTTTCTTTATGTAAATGCCAAGTAATTCTATTAGTAATTAGTTTTTCAAAACATTTGCCCAAAGAAGAAAGAAGACAGATACACCTGAGATTATTCACATGCGGAACACTAAAAGTTTGTTTCTTGGGTATCACAATAACAAGAGCATTCTTCCAAGTTCGTGGAAAGGCACCAAGATTCAAACATATATTGAATAATCTATAAAAAACTGCAGGAAAGAGCCGATGAAAGTATCTTATAATTTCATTGGGAATAGAATCCGGGCCAGGAGCCCTGCCAAGCCTTAGATTTCGAATTACACCATCAACCTCGGCCTGCGAAAAAGGAGGATCAATCTGAGACGCATATTCACTGCGAGCAGATGAGCGCCACTGAGTATAAAAGTCATTATCAAACCTCACACAATCAGGAGGAAATGCTTTATCAAGAACAGCGTCAATAGTTTCCTCCAAAGAAGACGTAAAGTCACCGCTTGGAAGCCGAAGGCCCAAGATCTCAATTTTCCTCATAAAATTTTCTTTAATACCGTAAGTGTAAATTTTTTTCCACACATTCTCATTATTGATATCCGAAAGAAACTTCCTCCAAGACTCTAATTTGGCGTCAAGAAGCATTTCATTGTAATTCCACATTGTGCGCTTTTTTTTTTCAGGAAACGCATTTTTTGAAACTATTTTATAGTAGGATTTTGGGACTTTTCAGTAATCTGGAAAAAGTCTATTTTGATGTTTGCTGTAGCATGTCTCAAAGCGTGCTGTTTATTTTGAGGTTTTCAATGATCGAATTTTCAGCTTTTCCTTACTACGTTTGTAGTCAAATGTTACTCTTTTAGTTTTAGTTGCAAGGCTAGGTAACATTTCGTAATTACTAGGACGCACTTTATAATTAAGTCTGACTCATCACATTTAAATATCTGATCATCCGTTAGGCTTTCAGTTTCTATAGTTCCTGGAATTTTTTTCGAATGCTTCCATTTCTTCAAAATATGATGGTAAGTTTTTGTCGACAAACATGCAGCTGACGGATATCGTAACGTTTTTTCCGTCGGTAGAGCCGATGCTTGGTATGAAATCTAAGTCCCCTTCATTGAAAAAATTACGGAAAGGCAACACCTTTTGTTGTAAAGTATTCCCTGATATAGTGAGATTTTTGTCCCTGAACTGTGTAAATATACAAAGCTTCACTCACATTTTCATATCTCAGTTTTCATGCTCACTTTTCATTTATGCTCACATTGCACATTTTTCATAGTTCTTTCTTTTCATGCTCATTCCGTAACTTTTGATGCCCACCATTTTTATATTTCTATTCGTTTCATTTTCTAGTCTTCTACTATCACCCGCTGAACATCAATCTCATAATTTTATTCTATGTCGTCGCCATTCTTTTTGTGCTTGCATAAATTTCAGCTTTTAAAGATTACAACATTGTTTGCAAGATAAGACACACCATACCACACACGGACACATAGACGATAAACCGAACTCATATTTTAAGCTTTTTGGTGTAAACGGGCTACCACGCTGTGGAATCGGGTTGAACAACAATAACGTTAAACACCCTCTTCCTCTCCCAAAAACGAATGCGTTATTCACAACTCGCAGTTCTTGTCGCCATTTAATATTCTGTGCTGTATAAGAATTATTTAATCTGGATCTAGGGCACCCATGACTAACTAAAATTCTGACTCTGTGTATGTTTATTAGCTTACTAACACCAACCTAAAGCTTTAATATTGTAATTTGTTATGCTCTCGCAACGCTTTATGCCATTAAATTTAGGTATACCATTTTGATAATTTAATTACGTAGTAAAACATAAGAGTACTTCAATACTTTTCACAACTCAACAAAATTGTCTTCTTTATCATTGGGGAGGGGTTGCAAACTCATAATTTAGAAACCATTGATCTAGAATATGTGTTATTTCTTAGCCTTTTGACCTATGTGTTATTTCTTTACCCTATGTGTTTTGACCTATGTTCTTTTGACCTACGTGTTATTTTTGTGTGTTATTATTTATTATAATCTATCTCGAATCAAAAATCTATAAACTTATTAATTTTAGCAGTTTTAGTATCAACTAAGTGATAAATGTTATAACTTGTAGTGTAGCGGTTTCAAATTTAAAAAATCAGTTAAACCATTAATGTACCAAAAACACACTGCAAATTAAATTTTGCTGTCTGCGACTTAGAAATTTATATTTGGGCAATAATTTGTAGGTTATATGACTTTGTATTGTACAATAATTAAATTTGGTGATTTGATTTTGAACTATTGACAATATGTCATTATCTTTCATTTTCAATAACATATTAATAAATATCATAATAAGATGAATACAACAAAGGAAAAAAATAAAGGGGAGGGAAGATACCTTGTTCTTGAAAGAAATTGCGATCTTTGTTTCTCTCTCTCTTTTCATAAGTAAATAAAAACCAGCCACTGTTGCTTTTTTAAAAAAAGGACAGATTTTCTGCAGCCTTGATTTGAAATTGTTAGTGTAGATTTCCAGAGTCACATAAAAGTTTACTGAATTTGCGCGTTTGGTTGTATAATACTGAACCTAATACTTTTAAAAATTATTCAGCGATGTGACTTAATGTTTATTCTTTTTCTTGTGACAATACTGGTAAAGATTGAAGTGTGTCAGGTTTTCTTTATTTTGAAAGTTTATGTTCCAAAAATGTGATTCAGAATTCCATTGAAGAGTCTTGACAATGGATGAATCAAGAAACTTGTGTTGGTGACAGAACGGTTTCAAGATTTAGTTTTGTATTTAGTTCGTAACTGAAATTTTTTGGACATGATCCCAAAATTCATCAAATCACGATTTGATTGAAAAAATAGAATAAAATTTATTTTAAAATATCAGAATAACATTTTATATTAAAATCGGTTAATTTCCTATGTCCTCAGTTTTTCTCGTGCACAGTCTATGGCAAATTAAGCATGAATGCCAAAATTTTAATATAATTCTATGCACGTAAATCTTTAAGGAAAAATAAGTTAGTTATTTATGAAAAAAAAGAAAAATTAGTTATCTGTATTTACCGAAAAGTAAGTTAAAATCTTTAGAAATTCACTTTACTGAATCAAAATTTCTCATGATTGGAACAAGCAAATTATCGAAAAAAAGTGTCGTTCGTGTTCATTTTGCTCTTTCTAAAGAAAGTTTCTGTCGAAGTTAATTCACTAGGATTCACGAAGTTAATTCACTATTTGTGTAAAATGATTGGAGTAGAGCCATTCCCAGTAACAATTTTGAGATAACCCTTGCTAGTTATTTTCTGTTAAGACCAAAATAACCGAAGCATCTAAAAGTGAGGAATTATGTATCTAATATAATATACAGGAGCCCCTTTGGCATCCGAAATTCCTTCAATTATTCTTAAACAATAGTATACAAGTTCCGAATGGTGGTAATAGGTATTTTATATTATTCTGCTATTAGAAACCGTTTTAGGTCCTTGAGATATGCTTGAGGAGGGAAACAGGAACTCTGATTTTCAGCACGATCCGCAATGGCACGATGACAGTTAAACCTAGTGACTGTGCAGACTGGGGAAGATGCGTAACTTGTTTTTCTGCTCTTTGACTCTGAATGTAGCATTTTGATCTTGCAAGATGCAGTTATCCAAAGGTAAAAGTGTCTGCTTCATAGAATGGACTATTGTTTGAATGATTATATAGTTACGGCTATTTATTCTTACATGTACAATGATAATTAAACTTGCTCGAAGATATGATTACTCAGAATGCAAGTGAACTACTACCATGTTTCACAGAAGTAACCAAGTAATCTCGATTATAAATTTCTGCAATTCTCCACATATCGCTTTGAAGTGGTAATAGTTTGGATTTTGACTCATCTAACACAGTACTTGTTTCTGTTGACCCATATAAACCCCATTTCTCATTAATTTGTGAAACAAAATGTTTGAGAAAGAAGCATTGCCATTTCGTTTTCGAACTATGTGCCAAAACTGTGTTCTGAAGCTGCATCTTAAGCTCTGAGGTCTCCTTTTGCTTTCCTTTTCGAAGTAACAATTTTTAATGTCCTTCTGGTTCCATTAGAAAATTTAGTTTTTTTTTTTACAAAACTGTGTCTCACAGCGGTTGTTTTCCCATGAAGACTGTATACTGCTATGACTCCGAATACAGTATTACTCGATACCCTCCAATAATTTTGAAATTGAAGCTACAGATATTTCAACGAGTCGGGCACCAACTACTGACTTTTTTGAAATGTAGTCAAGTCACAAATTTTCCTGCATTGCTAACTAAGATTTAGAAACTACATATGAAAATCATAATTTTACATAACCTTGAAAATATAAACAAAATAATCATCTAATCATCTCAATCTATGGTGGATACTGTTACTGTTTGCTGTGTTAACCGGCTGAAACAAAATTATGTTTTCATTACTTTGGATAACTCTTGTATAACTCTTTCTTTCTTGAAGAAATTTAATGCAGCTCAAAACAACAAAACAATTTTATTTCGTTGTTGCATTCACAGTACTAACGTTAGGAAGTATTTAAATATTTGCCATAAGAAGCATCGGCTAAGTTTCTTTTTTCAGATTGCCTCTTTTAGAATACTGTCAAAGTTGGGAACGGCCAATGATAATTCTCTGTACGGAATGGTAAACATTCGCTTGGGAAATTATTCCGCATAATTCTTTCGTACATAATTGGATTATCTCACATTTCTGACTTTAGTACTATTACAAAAGCATAGATAAATGTTTTCATATATATAAAATTTAATTGATAAAACGCATTGATGAATTAGGTACTTTGAAACTGTCTTTTGAGCAAGGATTTATTTCATTGTTTACAGTTAATCTTGTACAGTATTATGTGTTGAGATTACTTATATTTTTGTTGTGATATATTTATGTACTTCTACAGAACGAAACTGTGAAAAAAATTATTTAAAAAAATTCAATAAAAAATTGAATGCTAAGGAGGTTTTAAGCACAATTAATTCAGCTCTATTTTTCGCCACTCTTTCGGTTATGGGTTTCCTGTATTATATTCAGCTGTTTGTTTTCCCCTTATTTCCTCCTTGTAATGGGGAAAGAAAAGAATAAACCGTGAGCTTCATAATGAGCTTAATTAACATACTGCATAATGAACTTAATTATTTGAAGCGCTTTTAAGCTACTCTGATTAGAGCACTTCTTTCGTATTGATTAAAATTTGAGAGAGGGTTTAGTTAAGTCATTAGGTATGCGTCTGACCCACTCAATGGGATTTTGCTGACGGCAATGCTTTCGTACTTAAGTCTTTTCTCTCTCTCTTTTTTGATGATGATGCATTTTCGAAAGGATATTGTGCCACCTTTTAATGAGAGTACGTATTTGGTCTTTTTTTGTCATTCAAAAATAATAAAGAAAAGGCGACATGATATAATAGCTATTTATATATCAAGTGCAGAAGGTAGATTTTGTCTACGAGACGACCGCTCGTATTGAACAACTTCATCTAAATGTGGACAAATGTTTTACACGTGCTGCTAGTTACCATAGCAACAATATTAAGAAATTATACAGAAAAAACCCCATTGTAGACACAAAACTACCACTTGAAATCTTACATGAGCAAAATGGATATCGATAACGAAAATAACTTCGATGCACTACCTGGAGTAAAAATGTAAGCAGACGCTGCAGCACTGAATTTATTTCCTAAGAGATTAAGAAACATAACAACTTTAATGCTACAGTTTAACATAAGGGACTCTGATAACTCTAATGTTAAAGATAATATTTGTTTGAGATAGTGCTAATTTCTTAATGTGTCGTTTTATTATGCCTGCTTATTTTTCTTTGTTGCCATAACACGCACTGAATCGGAAATGGAATTACTTGAAAACTTTTACAAACTGACAGAAGTGTCTACCACAGTATTTTTGGCGTAATATGAAGTTTTTTTGGGGGGGGTAAACATATTTCTATTAGTTTTGTACTGAGTCTTATAGAATTTTTCGAAGTTAGGAAACTGAAGAAATCAGCAATACGTTTATCGGGATTCGAACTCCAAACCTCCCGAAGCCGCGTCAAGCGTGCTTCCAATAACACCAAGAAGGCATGCGGAAAGAAGAGAGAGAACACTTTATAATTTTAGAAGTGTAGTAGATAAGCTTCCATGCCTCCAATATGGTGTAGTAAACAATATCTTTCCCACGGATAGCATTTATGACGAATACGCATTTTACAAGAACCGGTACAAATATTTATGCATTAAATGTTCATTATTTTGAACTGATTTCTTGTTTAGTTTACTTTAGTTTAGAAGTTTTGTAAAAGGACCGACCTTTTTAGGCATAAAAGCAGCTTTAGTTTCAGTCAAATTTAATATCTATGCCAAACTACGGTTGAGATTTTGCCAGCCTGTTTCTCGTTCGATTGCGAAATTGGGATACTTCTCGAAATTTTCGCGTCATTGTGAAACATGTTTTTTAAGAATGAAACAGAACACAGAAAAGACGAAAAAGCTGAAACTGTAGATATTAACCAAAATTTATAAGAAGAATTTGCTTATTTTATTCTTTATAATGTGGCAGTAACTGCGTTTTTGAAATAGTCATTTAGACACTTGAATTATAAAAGCGTTACCAGCGTATAATCTGTAAACGTTATTGCTTTAACTTGCTTAAGCAAAGGTAACTGTTCTAGTTAGTATTCCCATATACATATACACCGAAGAGCCATTATGACCACAGGATCACCTTTAGCTCTCAAACCTGCCAGAACCCGGCGTGGCATTGACTCCACAAGGTACTGATACATAGTCTGAGGCATTTATTACTAAGCGCTCGTTAACTGGTCCTACAATTCCTACACATTGCGAGGGGGTAGCGTGGCAGCACGAATTTGGTTTTCTAGCTGGGACCACAAATGCTCTAGGATTAATGCCAGGTAAATTTGGAGGCCAAGACATGACTTGAAAGTCACTGGAATGTTCCTCGAACTACTCGCTGACGATACGATCATGGCATGGTGCATTACCTTGTTGGTAAACACAATCCCCCGCCGGAAATACTGTTGTTATGAATGGGTGAGTCCGGTCTGCAACAATGTTCACGTAGCGCATAGACGTCAGGGATTGTTCTACGGGGATTATGGGTCCAAATGAGCTGCATCAAAACATTACCCACACCATAATACACCCGCAATCGGCTTGCCTCCGGTCCATTTGTGAATTCGGGAGCCAGGGTGTCATTTGGAAATCGGCTTATTAGCACACGCCCGTCGATGTGATGAACCAGAAAACGTGATTCGTTGAACCATGCAACTTTCTTCCATTCTTCTAATGTCCAATTCCGATGTTTCTTGACCCATTGCAGACGCAGCAGGCGATGACGTGCCGTCAGTGCAGAGACATGCTTCGGCCTCCGGCTGCGTAGCCCCATAACGCAGCAATGTACGCTGCACAGAATGTAGAGAAACACTGTTTGGGTTGCCACTGTTGTAGCTGTAGTGATTTCGGCTGTTGTAGCTCTTTGGTCACGGCGGAAAACGCGTAGCCGGTGTTCCGTTCGCCGGTGACGACACGCTGCTGGCCGGCGACTTGTCGTTTCACTATCCATACACAACTTTCGATATGTACTCACAATAACTGCACGTGAACAGCCCACTAAACGCACTGTTTCTTATATTGATGTTCCCAATCGCCGAGCCATAACGATTTGACCTTTATCGAAGTCTGATAAATCAGCTGCTTTTCCCATTATGTCGCTAATCGCGCTATGTTTGGAAAGAATCGAATCGAACCCTAATACTCTGCGAATACCACGCAGAGCGCGCTTTGATACTTTGATACTATTGTTATTATTCTGCCATGCAGCGGAGAATTCCTGTCCGTGCTCTTTCTAGATTCCTGAGTGAATCCCGAATTGGACCTCACTTCTGAGGAAGTTCATAAATAGTGTTCTCCAGATGAGGTTTAAACTGAGGTGGGAAAAAATCTGAAACCCATTGCTTTCTGCAAGAAAATGCCAAGACTGGACGAAGCTGTAGAAGGGGCTGTGTTCAGGCACTGTTTAGCTGGTTACGTGGTTTAAAGCAGTGAATCTAATGTCATGAAGGGGTCTGACTTGCCGACTACTGTACATAGGAGGCTATATGCATACTCATTGGTTGGCGTGATTTGCTTGTAGTCGGTGGGCGGCGAATGGGCGTAGAAGCTTGTCTTCGCTCAGGATTTCATAAGAAAGTACTTCGGCGAAGTTCGCTGGGTTGTTTATCAAAGCTCTTGTGAAGAAAGTTTCATTAATCCTATTGATGAAATCTTGAATAGGTTCAAGTCGAAATGAAGACTTTTATTTCGGACGTAATATGAAGCACATGTGATTGTGCGAAGAAACAATGCATAGCCGCTTTATATACTTCAACATCAGCCGCGCACGCGAAGTGGTTTTTTTTTTCTGGGGGAGCACATTGTTATAGAAGGAGGGTGGTCATAATGTAATGGCTCTCCGGTGTATAGCACTGGTTGCAAACAAAAACATCGCGGAGAAACCAACGCAAGGCGAAAACGTCGTGGTACAACATGGTGAGAGAAAAGAAAGCAAAGAGTAAACACCACAGTTCTAAAACATCGTGGCACAAATTATCGTGGTCGAAAATCAAGAGGTTAAAAAAACTTCGCAATTTTAAAACATTGTGGTAAAAATAAAGTACCTACAAATCATTGCACGACGATAACATAACATCGCACACATGCGGTTTCCAGGTTTTGAAAGTTGTAAATGTACGTATTTTCGCATAAGGATTTTAGAGCGCAAGAAGGAAAGAGGGAAAGATGGTGAAAATGTCAACGACACTTTAACAGAAACAAAACAAGATATAATTTTCACTAAAGCAATAATATATTAACAAACGTGAAAGAAATTAACTAAGCAATATTTAAAGAGGTAACCTCATGCAGTTATTTATCTTCCTTTTTCTAAATATTTTTAGACTGTATATTTAATGAAAAATGATCAGTAAAACTTTATAAAAAAGAATTTAGTAATAACCTTTGTTAATTAACTATGTAAATTTAAAATTCTATTAAGTGCTATAGAATTGCATTAATTTTCTACTCATTTTGAATTTTTAAATTCGTAAGTTTTCTTTTTAGTTTTTCAGCAAAAATTTATTAGTTCATTCAAAAGTATGAAATATAGAAGTAAAAATATATTTCTTTCCTTTTTGCGCTCCCAGGTCATTATTCGAAATTTCAGTTAGAACTTTAAAAACCTGAAAAACGCATATGTGGGGTGTTATGATCATGCGATGATTTGTATGCACTTCATTTTTTACCCTGATACTTTCTCAACTGCGATGTTTTTAAACTGCAAAATTTTTGAATTGCTTTATTTTCGACCACGATATTTTGTATCACGATATTTTAGAACTGCTATGTTTTCTCTTTGCTTTCTTTTGTCCCACGATGTTTTGTACTAGGACGTTTGCGCCTTGCGTTGTTTACTCCGCAACGTTTTTATCCGCGATGTTTTCGGCGGATACCATAGCAATAATGATACATCACTTGTCTTTAGTTGACTTAATAGTAGTAATTTTTCAGTTGTTGCTGTTGTTGTTGTTTTTGTTATTGTTACTAATGCTCACTTGTCTGACTTATAGTCCGCCCAAGCTCACGAAATTCTTCGTGGTAAGGAGTGCAAGTTTACGCCTGTCGTTGAAGCAGCCTTGAACACAATACAGGTGACATTGCGATTTGCCTCAGTTCCGCCCATAATTTTGAAGGAGAGCACCTCGAAGGGACGGGTCCGAGGGTCTTCCACTCCTCTTCCCTTACGAACAATCTCTCGAAAGGACTTTTTTCGTTCCGCCGCATATCTAGAATGCCTTCATGCCGTATGGACACTATACATTTACAAAGTCAGCGACGCTATGTACCGATTGGGCGGCCTCAGTAGTAGTAGTTGCACTGAATCTTGGAGTTTTATGCAATTCCACGAGGTGTTCCTCAAGAGAAAGTCAAAATTCGAAATATTTTTTGAATATCGCAGACGGTCAAATCAAGTATCTAAAAAAATAATTAAAAATATTTTTTTTGTATTGTTACTTAAGATATAATTACTTTATTTAACAAATATGAAATAAATATTCTTTTACGAGTAAAATTTTATTAGATTAATGATTTTGTTTTCCATATAAAGTATATATTGATATATTTTAGTGATTTTTAAACATTTATTTTACTGAGAGAGGTATGGTAGAGGTTTTTAAATGAAACTTTTGTGGAATGTTATTAACTTTATATGGTAGGTTCTGAATCTTTGATGAACCTTTTGCGAACTTTTTTTAAGAAACATTATATAGTAGAAATTTCTTATATATTTAAACAGAGTATATATAAACACTATATAACTCTGTATATATAAACACTCTGTATTTATATATACAGAGTGTCTCAAAACGACAGCTTTTTAGGGGAGGTAGGGAACATCATAAGGATTGGAAACTGCATAGCAGCCCATAACCGTAAACACCAGGGGTAAGAAATAGCAGACGTAAAAGATCGGAAAGGATACAACACCATGATTTATTTGAAACATGTATTGGACATCATGAGTGCAAATGGCGCACGAGATGAATACAGCTCAAATATTACAACAGATACTGGAAGTTTGCACCATCAGACGCCAAGCATGCCTGACACCGACGGAACATTGATTGCTGGACATGGTCGAACACACCGCGAGTCTCTTTGATTGTACCAGCCGCACATGCGAGTCTTGCCACGGGATCCATTGAGACTGCACTGGATTATTATGCACGATAGGTTTGATGGTTTCCCAAAGAAAGAAATCAAAGCTTGATAAATCAGGTGAGCGTGGGGACCGGTTCACCTCGCCCAATGTATCGATGCGGGAATGACTTGTTCAAAACGTAGCCAGTCCAAATTGAACAGGCGCGCGATCATATTGAAACCACATGTCGCGCCTCACATTTCTTGGAATATCATCAAGTAAGCCGGGAAGAACCTGCCCCAAAAATAACTGATAATTCGCGATGGTTGTGCGGTATGTTAGAAGGTACGTTCCGACTAAGCAGTCGCCTATCAAACCTCCCCACACATTTATTTCGAAGCGATGTTGTACTCCGTGATGCTGCACATACTGAGGTTCTCTTGAGCTCACAAATGCGCATCAAGATGATTGAATACGCCATCTCTATTGAATAAGACTTTATCAGTAGACAACACATAATCTGGGAAATTTATATCTCGGATACTTTGTAGCAGATACAACTGTGCGAGACGCACACGTGCAGGATAATCATCAGGGATCAGTAAGTGAACTCTTTGGAGGTGAAAGGCGTATTAGGACTGGACGTTCAAAATGCGCTGTACACCGAAACGAGACGCTCTTAAGGCAGAGGCAACGTCACCGTATATTGGTACTGGGATTAGGCTCTACGGCATCAAAAAAACACATTATCTTCTATTACGACCGAGAGCATCGATCGTAGCCTGCCTTCGGTAGTCCTGTTATATCGTAATGAACAGTACTAGCACAGATTTCGATGTTGACGTGCGAACACACTGTGGCTCGGTTGATGTCTGTCTGGGAAGCTTTCTCGATAAATTCGTCCGACCTCGTCTTCAGCCATTCCATACGCTAATGCATGTCTGCAAGTTCACCATTCGTATACCGTCGCATGCTGACTACGGCTTGAATGAGGAAATTGTCACTTTTCCATTCATAATACGACGATATTATTGTAATGTGTTGCCTTTTGTGCTGCGTTTAGACATCGCTCTTTTGAGTCACTGCCCTTAAAGCGCAGAAATTTGATTTTTTTATTTTAACGATCTTTGAGTTACCAAAATCTTGTATTGTATACTTTTTTTAATGGCCGGGCGCTTTACTTAATAGCCAGTAGCCTTGCGTCACTACAAGGGCCGGAATGGTGACCATTTCATTAAGGAAGCACCTAATAGGTGGCCACCATTGCGTCCTATGTAGGTAGGGAAGGACAGTTACAACCTGGGCTCTTCGCTATGGCAGTCAGGGTCACTAACCACTATACCAGCTGGGTGCCGTGTTGCATATATTTGTAGCGAAGATTTTACGAAAAGAAATAAAATATTTCTTTCAAATAAGTGTCATAAGTAAAGTTCCCATTTTTAGTGTTTTGATAATTAAAAAAAAGAGCTGTTAGTCGTATTTTAGATTTAATAATAAGAACTAATGAAATAATTATTTATTTATATAGTTAGTCGTAGTTTAATTAACTTTTTGCTTTATTTTTTCATTTTGAATCTAGCATTAGATGTTTTAAATCTCGTATAATTTATAAAAATTGCAAATGGCGAAAGGATAAACAGACAAAGCAGATAGGTGTCTTGTTTTGCACCCGCTAAGTCTTTCTGCCTGCAGGTCGAAGAATCAAGCTGAGGTGCAAAAGAAACGAATACAGAGAAACGGCAATTTTGTTTTTCAGAAGAAAATAAAATTCATAGTTTTTGATACGAATTTGAAAGGTCAGGTGAAAAAGATGGGACAAAAAATAAAAAAAAAACATGGTCTTGGTAAACGTAGTTAAAAAAAGGACCTAATTTTCGATTGAGAGAAGATGAGAAGGGCTTTAAGGGCAGAAAGTCACCTATCAGCAAAATGAGTGCAATGAAAAGTGTAAAATCAGTAAGTATGTCCTCTTAATATAGTTTGAATGATGTGTTGAAGAGCATCATTCAGCACATCATCCAAGAATGTCTTGAATGATGTGCTGAAGATACTGATTTATTATGAAGAATAATTTTAAATGATAGTGTTTTCGATGTTTCGTTACAAGCATTTCGTTTGAGCATTTGCTCTTTCTACAGCGGGATAGAATTCTGAAAAACTACTGCAGTGCCCCGCAACCGGTGTGCCGCGGTACACTGGTGTGCCATGAGTAGGATATAGGTGTGCCGCCATCAAATACATGTATTTGACATTTTGCAATTTTTTATCATGTATTTAATACACAATGACAATTTTTTTCCTTAATAATGTCTATTTTAAATGTTTTTATATATTTCACTGTTGTGTGGTTGTGTGTGTGATTGTAAGTGTGTCAGCATTTGAATTTTTTCGGCACTTCCTTGATAATTCGGAACTCAAAAATATATAACTTTTTTTTTAAACATAAATTTAAACGAAATATATTGGTTTCAGACCATTTTAATTAAAAATAATAGCTCTAAAACTGTTTTTTTTAAATTTGAAATAAACCAATCAAATTAAAGAATTTTTGTTTTTAAATTTTTTTAAAAAATTTCGATTATTATGATAATTATTATGATTGCGTATAAATAAATATGTTATGGTTTTATAATTGTATATTTTTCAAATTAAAAACAAAAATTTATTGTAAATTTTGTGTATAAATCAATACATATATACATTAGCTTTTGGTGTGCCACGAAATTCCAGAAAGATTTTTTGTGCGTCGCAGGTGAAAAAAGGTTGCGGAGCACTGAACTACTGAACAGAAGTAAATAACAAAATGTGCATATTAGTCGTCCTTTTTCCACATAGTTTATGGCTAAAAATGAAAAGTTATAATTCCAAAATTGGATAGTATTCCATAACAGGAAATTCTAAATTTTAATTTTTATGTTTATTAAGGAAAGACAAATTTTAAAGATGACAGCTTATTTTTAAACTTAAAAGTTAACATATATATTTGTTAAAATTAAAAATAAAGTTTCTAAGATTAAAACTGCCTTTCAATTTTTAGCTTTTTATATATTTACCTGGCAGTTTTTGTCGTAAATCAATTAGTATTTATTTCATTTATTTATAAATTCAAAAATTAAAATGCACATCACTGTAATAAGGTATATTATTTATGCCATTTTAAAATTTACTTAATTGCAAAGAATATCTATAAATATTTCATACTTGACTTCATTTTGCTCATTTAATTACGATTTATTAATTTTTGCTTCTTATAATTCATAAAAGTAATCTAATTATAATATCTGGTTGTAACGAAAGATTTCCGCCAAAAAACGTCCTTAATAAAGTTGGGAAAAAAACACGAAAACAGTACCTTTAGTGCGGGTAGTAACCAACAACCTAGTCTATGATTTTCTGCTAAGGGTTTGATAGTTTTCAAAGCCTTCAGTCCAGCTTGGTGGCCGTGTGTCCAATAACAGATCAATTTCATTTCGAGTGTGCAGAATGGAAGATAGCACCAACAAGATGTAGCTGCAGGTGTGAAAAAAAGTAGTTAGTCCAAAGGAGCGATGGCAGGGCTATATGGTGGGTGTGCCAGAAGATCCCATTCGAGTCCGTACAGAGTCCAGCCGGTGAATGCAGAAACGTGTAGTCTTGCATTATCTTGATGGAACATTACCTTTTTACGCCGGAACTCAGTTCGACGTTTTCCTTGATAGCAGCATCAACACGGACTAGAATCACGCTGTACACTTTACTGTGGAGGGTTTTAACTTTTTCCAGATAACCTTTATGGATAATACCACGGCAATCCCACCAGATACAAAGCAGGATCTTTCTGTTAGTCAAATTGAGTTTTGCGACACGGCTGACGGGCTCATCGGTCGCAGACCAACCCCCTTTTCGGCCTGTGTTGTTGAAGTAAATCCACTTTTCATGACAAGTGACGATCCGGTCTAGAATCTTGTCCTTACGTTGATATTCGAGCATATTAGTGCTGACCCTAACTCGTCTGTGCTTATCTGCTTGAGTCAGCTGATGCGGCACCCAGCGATTGAACTTGTACGTCAAGTTTATCTCCTTAGCAAGCTCTCGATTGGTTGTATACTAAATTCTTCCACAAGTTCTCGCAGGCAGGTCTCATCAATATCAGTAGCCCACCAGAGCGCTCTTCTTCTTGAATGTCATAGTCCTTGTTTTTAAACTTTCACACTTTTAAGTTGTGCACATGACTTGGTGACATTCTGTAGCTGACTTTTTGCAACAGAACTGGAAGTAAATGATGGTTCTAATCTGGTAGCTATGATAATTCCATTTCAGATACCTCTTACTTAAAGATAACGAAATTTTTTTACAAATTTCGCAACACAGTGTTGTAAAGCAAGTTTCTTTCTTTCAAATGGCCAAAATCGTTTGACAAAATATGATTAAACATGAAAACGCGAACTTTTTGCGCAGAAGATAATTGCGGTGGCTGGAAACTTTCGTTAAAACCCGATATTTTCCGTCTGAAAATAACTAACTAGATTTGTAATAGCAGAAACTTAAAAAAAGTTTTAATGTAAAAAATTTAAAATTTTGCAAGCTCAAGACAGAGCTTTATAAAGGTTTTTTTTAATGAAAATTGCTTCTCTTGTTCCTCTTCTCCCCACAAGAACTTAAATTTTTTAAAGTGGTGTGGTTATTTCTTTTCTAATAGTATTTAGGCGTAAGTTAATAAATAGCGCATGTTTTCATAAGTAGCAAAACATAACTGATACGCCGTATTAGAGAACATCATCTAAAGATTGCACACTTCAACTAAGGTTTAAAGCTTAGTTGATTACGGCAAAGCGCACGAGGGCTATCTGCTTAAGGGAAGGGTTGCTTCATGGAGGTGTTTTTGAGGGAAACTGGTTTGTACGCATGGTAAAACCGTAGAAATGCCTATGCAAGCGAGCCCGTTTACTACGTTTTGAACCCCGGGCTGAACTACCAGAGTTCATCATCTTTACCGCTGGGCCGCTGGTGGGCTCCGTTTGAAATAAGTATTAAATGAATATTTATTTGAAGAAGATTATAGTAAATTTCTTTCCTGTATTTATTTAATCAACATATAAAAATAAAAACAGTTCTAATTAATAGCTAAGCTGTATTAAAAGCAAAATATTGTAACCGTTGAAGAAATTTTCAGTATGCAAGATCTGCATAAAAGGAAACATATTCAAACTATAAAATCAAGCAATTATATCAACATCATATCAAGAAGCAATCATTTAATCAATGACTTTGATCTTTTTTCATGAATTGTTAATTTAATGATATAACATTAAAAATAGGCTTGAAACAAATTTTTAAAAAATCAGTAGTAGCTTTAGTGGTGCTTCGTTATGGAACAACTGTGTCTATTTGACGTTTTTCCAGTCTCGTGGGTTTTACCAGCAGAATTTCGGTTTTATTACCTGATCTATTAACATTACTGCATCTATAATTATTGCTGTTATAAACGTGATAATTAATTTGAATAAAATAAAATTGAAACGGTACATATTGTCATTCATAATAGGCGTAATTTACATATTCTTTTTGATGTTGTAATGATTAGTTATATGTGTTTATTTATTCATTTCTGTAATGCAACAATAAATTGCTACGATCTACAAAAGAACAACTTGAGAAATATACCTCCCAAAGGTTTGGATAAATTAGTTTTATGATCATTGTTTTCCTTTCTCTTTTTTATTCTTTCTGTTTTACTTTTCATATTTTCGGAAGTTTTATCATTTTGTTGTTTGAACAATCATACGCGCTTTCGTTCTTGAATAGTAGTTTGACTAAAATCAATATGACACATACCAATTGGAATATGTCACTTCGAGTTTTCTCATCGTTTTGTAAGCTTGCATCATGTAGCGTTATTTATTTATTATATTTCTGCCTTAATAAGAGACTTGTTCTTTAATTTAAGGGAAACCAAATGCTAAGACTGTGTAACTTATGTTTGGATTTGCTTGTTTATGGACAGAGCGATTGTTACCAAAAGGAAAAGTGCCACTGTCGTTACTCCAAGACGCTTATGAGCTTCAGGAACTCACGAGCATGCTAATCTTACGATCTCCGCCTTTAGCTCTTCGGAATAGAGTTTATACTGAGTGTATAAAGAATCAATTTAAAACAACGAACTGAAGTTGACAAAAGCGACAAGAAAGTATAATGGCAGTTAGGCCGAGAGTACACGCCATGTATCTGAAAAGTAGAATAGAAGAGAAACACGCCAATGTGACAATCAAAATCTCTGAAACAACCTTGTATTTGGTGTACATTTATCAAAACACTCAATCGATTTCGAGGGCACCTACGGGTACCTCCTCATCAGGAGAACGAAATTTCTAGAGAGGGAAAGCAACCTCAGTAACGGATTTTTATACTCCTCATGCGCGAGGAGGCAACGCCATCTGTAGGCAAAAATAAAAACCAAGAATTATGTTAATAGAATTTTAAAAGCATTAGGAAGGACTGGATTGGATTTAAAACCATTCACTAAACATGCTAAATGTTTGTGAAAAGCCTCAAGAAAATCCAATTCACCAACGGAAGAAGCTTTTTAGATAATTTTTGTAGATTATGATTAATTTCCAACTATGATACGCTATTGAAGACTTGTTAATTTCGCCCTTTCGGACATAAGATTCATGTTCCTTGATACGAAACTTTAACGCTCTTTTTTGTTTGGCCAATATATCTCAAGCCATACTGACACGATATACTATAAATTCCCCAAGAATTAAAGTCAAAAACAGAATCTTTTAGAGTCGAACCGTAAATTTTATTGACAGGGGAGAAACTGACTTAAAAATTGAATTTCTGGAGAATCCGTGCAACTTTATAACTAACAGAAGGATAAAATGGAAGCACGACAAAGTCATTAATATTCTTTCTAACAGTGGAATGTCTTCTTTGACGGGAATCTGAAACTTTTTTAACGGCTTTATCAATGATCACGGGAGAAAATCCTCGGTCAATAGCAACTGCTCTCAAATAATTTAGTTCATTGGTAAGCAAAGATTCTGAGGAACAAACGTTGAGCGTTTCTGACGATAACGGAAACATTTTATTAAATGACTCGAATCGAAAACATCTGATTCAGGTAGAGATCCAGTAGGTATTTCTTGTAAAAATAAAGATGGGGTTATATGGTTAAAGGTTGTATCTCTTCAACATCCTCTGACAGATATGTCAAGGGACGGCTGTTGATTATGTATTCTGCTTCGCACAAGATGATAACCAGTTCATCATAATATAGTCGAGCATTCCTTTAGTCATTCCAATTAGTCGCTCCCACCATCCGCCCCACCAGGCGGCGGTAGGAGAGATGAAAATCCACTAAATCCGCTTAACTGAAGCCAATTCCTGTACCTTTTGCCATTCTATTTGATGGAAAATATTATTGGTTCCCACAATATTTGTACCGTTATCAGAATAAATATACAAGGGTCTTCCTCTTCTCGATACGAATCTTTGAAAGGCTAAACAAAAGGTTTCGATGCTCAGTGATTGTACTAACTCTAAGTGCACCACTTGAATCACAGTGCATGTGAAGAGGACTAACCAAGCTTTATCTCCATTTCTTAAGTATAATATCCCTTCTAAATCAATTCCTGTTATTTCAAACGCAGCTGCATTTTTACATGATTTTTTGGCAAAGGGGCAGGCATAACCTCAGCGTTGGAAACTTCAAATCTTCAACAATTCTTCAAATGTCTCAAAACTGCACGAACGGTTTTCCTACATCTTAATATCTAGAAGTTTTCTCTCAGTTGAGCCATTAACATATATACTCCAGCATGGCTTAATCTTCTGTGATGTTCTAAAATAAGCAAATGAACAACTGGATGTTTGGTAGGCAATATGATTGGCCGTTTGAAACCGTTAGTGTCATCTCGTTGTATGAGACGTGTAATAACACGGATTAAACCATCCTCATCAAGTTGAGGATATAGATATTTCAAAACGGGATTAGTTATTGAGCCAAACGCTTCTTGCTGTATGCTTTCTAGTAATATCAATTCAGCTTGTTCTATTTCCTTGATAGTCAGCTCTTGATAGAACCTTTCTAACTTACGCTTTTTAGCGTTTGCTATGAAGCATTTCATCCAGGCAAACGTTCTAACTATCTTCAAGTAGGAAGAAAAATTATTGTGGTACCAAGGTATCTCCTTTTTAGTGTTGATCATGGTCGTCTTCCTTTTCTCTTGATTTAAACTTTCATCAGCTACGATTTGAGATTTTGGCCATTCCTCTGCTGCAGAGTTTAACCATTTTGGCTCTTGTAACCATCTTGCTTCAATAAGGTGTCTAACAGAACTTCCTGTAGACGGAATATCTGCTGGATTAAGATTTCCCGGAACATGATGACAGTCAACAGAGTGAGACAGCTTTCTTATTTCCTATGTCCTATTGGCGACAAAAGTTGTCCAATGCTCATCTCGTTTGATCCAACTTAAGGCATTACTACAATCTGTCTAGTAATGTGTTTCCAGATCTGGTCTTTTTAAATCTATCTTCACGTTAGCAGCTAAACGAACAGCAATCAAACATGTTAGGAGTTCCAGTCTGCGAATTGTTTAGCGGAGTTATCCTATTGTTAGCTCTAACGAATTCGCAAGACACGGACTCTTTGGTTTCTATTCGGATAAAAATACAAGCTGCATAAGCATTCTCCCATTCTTGCTAGCATCAGCAAACACGTGTAAACTACACTGCTGCTCCGGAAAAGTTCTTTCCGTCATCTATCTAGGAACAAAGATGTTTTTCAGATGTGTTATTTGATTTTGCCAGTTTAATAATTTCTTCTTGATAGCTTCAGGTAATTCTGCATCTCATGCTAATTTCTGTTTCGAACATTCTTGTTGTAGCAATTTTGGCAACAGTGTAAAGGGGCATACAATTCCCAAAGGATCATATATTTTTGCGCTACGGCTAAAATTTTCCTTTTTATAACGTTAGGATCTGCAGTTTGATGATAAGTGGAACTGCAAAATAATGTATCAGATGTCAGATCCCACTTTAATCCAAAAACCGATACTAAATTTTCTTCATTTGGATTCTTGAGTCCATTAGCATTACCATTTGCACACTTGACAGTCTCTAACATGGAGTAATTGTCTCGCCACCCTCTTAACTCTAATTTACCTGAGAGTAACAATTCTCTCGACTGTTCAACGAATAGTTCTGACTCTTTAACACTGTCAAAACTATCAAGACAATTATCGACATAAAAGGAGTCTAATAAGATCAAAGTTGTTTCTTTAAACCGAGGAGGAGCATTTTCTAAATGGTATTTTAACGTGGCACTCAACAAAAAGGGACTGGACGTAAGTCCAAAAACGAAACAACAGTGTCTATAGATTTTCAACTTATTTGGATCAGCATCTTCCATCTAGAAAAATGTAAGATAGTTCCTATCGCTTTTAGAGGTACTAATTTGCAAGAAGGCTTGTTTTATATCTGCTGTAACAGCTAATTCGTTCACGCGGAAACGAGTTAATATCGCTGGAATGAGTTCCATGAGATTCGGACCTTTCGCTAAACATTCATTCAGAAATACCAAGTTTTTAGTATGTGCAGAGGCATCAAACAAAGGCCTAATTTTCATTGTTGTTGAATTCTTAACTACCGCTCGATGAGGCAAAAAAGGCCAGGAGTCATTACCTCATCTTCTTTCAGTTCTTCAACTATTCCATCCTTTAACCACGTTTGTAAGACCTCTTGATAGGCTTCTAAGATGTTAGCTGTTTTCAGTCTCTTAACTATAGTGCGAAATCTTCTTTCGGCTATGTCTTTACCCTCAGGAAGTGTGGGATGCAATTTCAGCCAAGGTAACGTTACTTCGTAGCTTCCCTCATCACTAACTTTTAGACTACGCTGAAAATGTACAAGTGCAGCTTGTTGCATTTCCGCAGCAGTTTGGTTTTCATTTGGATCTAAAAATCCTATACGCCATAAACTGTACATATCTGGAAGGTTAAAGTCGTTAGTGAGTAGAGATATGATAGACAAATAAGATTCAGATACTTTGGATACCTGTGGAATCTTTCCCATGAGTGACCATCCTAAATGAGTATCAACTGCAAGGGGTACATCAGCCAAAGCTTGCACTTTTTTTTCCATCTAAAAGTTTAGCAGTCACATCTGCTCCGATAAGTAGATGAATCTCAAACTCAGTTTCCTGTAAGACGTTACTGGTACTATCATTCAAAGTTACTTTCCTATTGTGAAGATCTGTCATCCGTGGTCCTTGCGGAGTTTTCATTACATCACCGCAAATCTTTTCTTGTTCTAATACTTCAAAATTGCAACTGTAATTCTCATCTAAACTAGTCAAATACGCTCTAAAACGGCGATGTTTCCGTTAAGGACATTCAAGACCACCAAATAAACTACGAACTACTGGTATCTCTCCTAAACACTCATAGTTCAGTAGCTTAACTGCTTTCATACTAAAATAAGAATGTTGACTTCCTGTATCATAAAGGGCTCTTACGATGTGTCTACCATTTTTACCCCTAAGATAAACTTGCAATATTTGCAACGGTACCCCTGTTGAGTTAGACTGACTTTATAAGGTATTTCTCCCGCCTTCTTCGCATGCCTTCGTGGTGTAGTGGTCTGCATGCTCGACGCGTAACTGAGAGGTCCGTGGTTCGATTCCCAGCGAAGGCATTGCTCATTTTTCATGTCTCCTGCTTCGAAATAACCTAATGTCTCTACAACCTGTAAGGGCCTGATCCTTAAGCTGGGTACAGTTAGCTTTTTCAATCGATTTTTTGAACATTTGATTTCGATTCAAATAAAGGTTTTGGACACATAATAGTACAATGAAATTTACTGCATATAAAACATTTTATTCTACTATGGCACTGCTTCGAAACATGTCCCCTCTTATTGCAGGAAAAGCAACAACCAACCCTCTTAGCTATATCAATTTTTTCATCCAGACTCATTTTTTTCGCTTTATTGCAATCTTGAGAATCCTGTTTTTTCCCACAAAAATACACTTCTTTTCGTTATAACCATTCGTATTTAAAAGACTAGCAGTGGTCGGAATATGACATTTATTTTCGTTAAGATTCCGCTTAGATGATCTTTTGAGAGGTTCTCTTTCATTATCAAACGAATTTCTAGCAATCGTAGGTCTTCGTTCCCCTTCCACATCGGATTTCAAAAATTCCATTAGAACAGCTAATTTATTTACTTCTCCTTTTCCCTTTTCATTAACTAAAAGAGAACTGATATGCCGTTCCCATATTTTCAAAACATCCTTGATAAACAACTCTCGACTAGAGGATAGAGCATAGCTGCATATTTATCTGAGGTAACACCTAAGGTACCTAAGGCTCTTAAATATGCTTCGATTTTATCATAAAGTTTCGCTAAATTACATTTATTATGGCTCAATGCTGAAGTCAACAATTCGCGCACATACACTTCAGTTAGTCATTCGCCTTTACCAAAACGCGACTTCATGCATTCAATCACCGACGGATAATTATCTGACGTAGCTGGGAAACTTTCCACAAGGTCACGTCTCTGCGCGCGACGTCTCTGTGGTGCTTTGAATGAGATATATAAACTTGTCTTCATTCGATGAACATGGGTCATCATGAATTTTCCTAAACAAACTCCAAAACCCAAAAGCCACCCTTTAATTGAACCATCATATTTTTGTAACTCGATTTTTGGTAATTTCACACTTCGCTTATTTACCATTTCCACAACAGAATCATTACTTTATACGTTATTACACAGTTGATTTCGAAATCGTTCCAATTTTGTTTTCAAAGATACGTATGTGTCACAATAAGAATTTATTGTTTCATATTCTTGATGAAACATATTTTGATCCATGTTCGGATCTTTTGATAAAAGACCTAAAATATCTCGATCAATAGCTTCTAATTTTGTAAACTATCGCTTATAGCTTAAACGATAGATCAATTTCTTCTGAATCTATCGGTTTAGCTTTTAAAGCTTCATCTAGCCTATTCGCGGCTTTGGTAAAATTTGTTCTGAGTGGTGTTCTCACTTTTAATAATGTATCTAGTTTTATCTATTTCCCTTCATTAAAAACAGCCTTTGACTAAAAATCAGCGTCCCTGTTCGGGCGCCAGGATTTTGCGAGCAATCTAAATTCTAATCAAACAGTTGGAACAAGTAGAATAGTCTTAAATCTTCTTACCTTGATCTCCTCGCTCACACATAGATGTTGACACTGGGAAGACTGTTTCTTAAATCCAAAAGCTACTAAAAGTTTACACATATAATTTATTAATGATTTTAACACGCACTCAGACTCAATACAGGAGACACTTAACGGAAACTACATAGTAATAAATCAAAAAGAAGTTAGAGTCATCAAAATTTCTGGGCATGCGCAGATGCCTCAAGTTTAAATTGGAAGCACTCCAATCTATACTTAGGGGGTTGTAACAAGTATTGAGAACAACAAATATTGCTAGACCAAGTTTTGTAAAATGCTTTCATTCGAAGTAAATAAATAAAAAATATGGTGGTATGTGGTGGTAAATTATGTTAGATTTATAATGTAATAAAATTTTCGGGGCTTTCATTTACTGCGTATTAAGGACAATTAAAAGAGAGGAATTTCGATCAAAAAACGGCAAAATGCTTTCATAATGTATTCAAATGTAAGTGCGAAAGTTAATGTATGGTAAACCTACTTAATATGATGCTAAGCATTATGACTGAAAAGAATGCGCAATTACAAGTATGCAGTAGGAGTGTATATTGCATATTAAGGAGGTATACGTAAACCTAAGCTAGTGTGGTAAAAAGAAGCGCAAACAATGCAGAATTTTGAAAATACCTCGGAACACATTTGCAGTACATTCAAAGTATGTATTCACGTTTTCACTACGGTAATTTTAGGACAAACTTATAAAAGAAAATTTTTAAAAGAAAATTAGTAATGCACAAAATATTTTTTTTTCGAAGATCACACGATTGCAAATAATTTTTTTTCCCTTCGTGCAACTCTAAATTCCGAGAGCTGCACGAAGTAAATGTTAGCATGTAGTAAACGTTAATGTAAGTCACTGCAAATACTTTTCACCATACTTACACTTCGCCGTGTCTTGAAAAACGATGCAACTCAGTAAAAGCCTAGAATAGAAAGCCTTATAGTCAAAATATTACAAATAAATTGGTTTACATTTATATAATTTTCATTTATTTAATAAATCGATTTAAACTATGTAAGTTAATATTCATGTGTTAAACAATATAAGCAAATGTATAAGAGTAGCAAAAATATTCTAAAAGTAATATACTTAATATATTTGTAATATTCTACATACATGTGAAAGTTGTAAAGTTAGTTTATATTAATTACCCAGTTATTTTATGTTTTAGATTTTTACTGTCACTTCTCGTGTCTGGTTTCCCTTCAGAAGGCAAATTAGTTCGCTTGTATTTACGATGAGGTTTTTAGATTCTAAGACAGAGCGTGTTTTGCCTCTGGAGGCCACGTTTCTAGGTTGCTAGCTCAGATAAGATTTGTGGTTCTTGGCCTGGCATTGTAATTGCCAATAGCTGAATATCCAAGCCGGTTAAGGTTTTAGCCAACTTCGCTTTAGTTGATTTCTGTAGCTTTTAGTTACTAGCTTATTTGAATTTAAATTTGAACTTACTGTTACTTTAAGTTATCTCGGCACAAATGGTTAGCCGAGTTGTAAGTACCGAGTGTGCCTTCTGTTCTTATTAAGTTTTAAATGAAAGGGTCTTTTACACTCTTCTTAAGTTTCAGTTGTTATTTTAGATTTAACGATAATTCGCCTAACGTAACCTAGCATTTGGATACTATTTTATGATTCCATAACATACCAAATTTTATAATGTATTCCATATATTTAAATTTGACTACGCTTGACGGCTATTGACTACGTTTAAGGCTAAGTTTTCCTTTATTCTTTCTGTGTAGTCTCTTTTTTTTCTGATTAATGGAGTCTCAGTTTTCTGGAAACGTATATAATTCCAGGTAGGACCCCTCATTTTTTGGCTGTCGGATATGCTTGGTATCCGACGTCACCCCTCCCGAAGAGGGAAATTTCTCATTCTTCATGAGAAATAATGTTTCTTTCTATTGAGTAATCGCAGTAAACCTCAGGCACTGTGAATGCCTGTCGCCATTTTCACCTAATGAGGCTTCAAGATTTCCTTACAAGACTGAGAATTTACCTCTTAATGAGAGAACAGAGGAATCAAAGTTGTTTTAATGATCCTGTAGTAGATATTGTTTAGTACGTAACAATGCTAAAAATATCTTCTACAAGATCATTGAATGAGTTCTGTTTTGCTACTCTTGTAAAAACGGAATAAAACATCTTTGTAATTGTGTCTTGAACTTCGTGACATTGATGTTCCTGACTTGGCGTATCATCATAAACAAATTTGGTGTTATGAAATTATACATCCTAGACACTGATTTTTAATTTAAAATCAGTTCAAGAAAATAAATTATAACTATGTATTGAAAAATGCGAATGTAAGAGAACTTTTAATTACGCATAAAAACATTTAAAATAAAAAACGCATAAAACATTTAAAATAGAAAACTGAAAATACAGCTTCTCTTTGTATGCACATTTTTTTAAAATTCAGAATATTGGATTGTTGTTCCATTGCTTTAGGATACGTTTCACCGTGGGAAAAATATGGCATTGAGAATCAGTTTTTATGCTGAGTTCAGTGAATAATTTTCAGAAAAAGTGTAATACATAATTAACGTTGTTATAGTACTCAATACAACAAATAGAAACTACAACGTATATAAAAATCAGTTTTCCCTTTTTATTTTTGTCCGTCCGAGACAGGTTTATTACCATGCTGAATATTATTATAAGGTAAAGAATATTTATTTCCACCCTAATGAAGTTTACGGAATATGAGCTATAACTATAACTACATAACTTTATTTAACGTTTTGTGTTTTCAATAATTATTTAAAAAATGATAAGTTTGATTTCTGCTTTCACCTCTTCTGCTGCTAATCCTTACATGAAATAGTGTTAAATTTTAGTTTCATTTGGGATATATTCAGTAAGATGTTAAAGGAGCTCCCGTGGAGAAAATCACGGAGTTTTTTCCAAAATATTACGATTTACTAAATGGAATGTAAGGATCATTAAAATTATAGAGTTATTAGGCTTATTAACGCTAAGTCATTAGGCTTATTAACGCTAAGATATACAGAAACAGACTAAATCGAAATTACATCCAACATCTTACTCGTCTACTACTACTACATCTCGTCTGTTCAACTGTTTTTTCATTTTCGTTGCCAAAAATTAATAACTAAAAAATAAAGTCATAATATTTCATCGCGCGCCATCTAGTGAAAACAGAATCGTCTGTTAATTTGTTTTATAGTTTTTCTTTAGTGGCCTTTTTCGACATAGTGCCCTCGCTGGTATTCGAACTCCAGATCTTCCGAATACTTGTCGAGAGTGCTTCCAGTTAAACCATGAAGGCATGCTGAGCGGAAGAAGAAAAATGCCTTAAATATTCCTCCTTTTTCAAAAGCCGTCTGAGGATTAGGGGACCCAGTCGCCAAGTCCTGGTGGTGACGAATTATCATCCGCGACCTTTCAGCTCGGGCACAACTTGTAGAGTTATTTAGAATTTTTCTATGCAAGGAAACTAAAAACAATCCGCATTACTCTCGCCGGGATTCGAACTCCGGATCTCCCGAATATGCGTCGATCGTGCGTCAGTTGCACCACGAAGGAATGCAGAAAAGAGGGAGAAAATACCTTGTGCACTCTCCCTTTTAAAGCTCAACTGGGGATTAGGGACACAGTCATCAAATCCTGGTGGTGACTGAATGATCGTTTGCTACCTCTTTTAGTTCGAGCGTCACTTGTAACGTGATTTAGAATTTTTTGAAGAAATCCGCAAAACCCTCGCCAGGTTTCGAACTTAAGACTTCTTGAATATGCATCGAGCGAGCCTCTACTGACACAACTTCCTCTTTTAAAGGGCAGTTGGGGATTAGGAGATTCAGTCGTCAAATACTGGTAGTGACGAATTATCGATAGCCATCTTTTAGGTCTGACGCTAGACTCATTTAGAATTTTCCCATGTCAGGAAACTGAAGAACGCCGCTTTGCCTTCGCCGGGATTCGAATTCCGGACTTCCCGAATACGCATCGAGCGTGCTTCTAGTTACACGACGAAGAAATGCGGAAAGGATTGAGAAAATACCTCTTAGAATTAAAAGCAAAAGTGTAAAGTAAATATTATCTTATTTTTAATCATGAAAGAAAAAAGTGTTATTAAAATATTTTTTCTGCTGAAGCATTCTGAAAACTTATAACAGAATCTTGGTGTCTGAATTAAAAATTTAGGAATTAATCCAAAAATTCGATTGAATAATGTTTTTATATTGGATTTTAAGCTTATGTTTTGTATTATTTTTATATTTTGTATTGGCGCAGAGCCCAGCTTGTTATCTGAAAAGAAAACGAGATGCAAAACATTTCTACCAGGACTACTGGGGTAGAGTCTCACGGTACTGATTTCTTCTTCATTCGCATATTTTTCTTTCTTCATAAAGTTTCCGAAAAATGGAGGAACTGTAATTCTGTTAACATGTTTAATTTTCTTTCATGTGAAGTTGAATCAACCTTACCAATGTTCTTTCACCAGGGGAAAAGCATCTTTTAAAGGCAAACTTCGTTTGCTTGACTGTAATTTTTATTTATTTATTTTTTACTTTGCAGAAAATTGCTAAAACCAAATAAGAGATGATTACATTAGCAATTGTAATCCTTCCATGCAATCCATGTTAGCATTCGTAAAAGTTACATCTGAAATCTTTGACTGATAGACACATTCTCAGGTCTGCAATTCGAATTTCATGCTATGTACATTTATGACAGTCAACTCCCGATTAAGGAGAGTTGACTAACTGGATTGCGGTTAGCCATATGCGCAACCTAGTTAAAAAACAGCGAAGTTAATAGTCAAGTTGAGTCTGAAAATAGTGAAGCGTGTTTATTTTGGAAGGACTGAAAAACTACTATCAAAACCGTCTGCGTAAAACAAAATCATCTACGGAAAATACAGAATGAAAAATGTGTGAGTTAAAATGAGTGATAAAAGATAATGTCATAATATTTAGTCATTTGTCCACACAGTGTGTACGATTTTTATCCACATAAGTACTTAATTTAATTGTATGTCATCCGGAATATATCAAGAGCGTATATTTGAAAAATAAAAATGTTCTAACCAACGTTTCAAGAGATATAGATTTCATCGACATTGTCCAAGTTCTCTTGCGAATTGTTCTTTAATGCCATTTATAAGTTTCTTAATTCTTAATTTCTAATGCTTAATGTTCAGTTATTTACGGCGTGCTCTTCGTGCTTTGAATACATTTTAATTTATGTAGCCATGATTGCTTACTCTCCAGACTAATCTGTTTTTAAAATGCATATATATTATTGATTGCGTTTTTGTTATTAATTACAAAGGACGTTAAGCTAGTAGATGCATTTGATTAACCTTTAAAATGTAAAGGATACATTTTTAAATGTTCGATCTGATAGCCTTTTCTTCTTGACATCATGATTTCCGTGGCACAAGGTGTTTTTATAAATTTCCAGGGGAATTGATTTTCCATTCCTCTTCCACTACTTTCCAGAGTCTATCAATTGTGGGGGATTTGTGCTTAGAAAGATCTCTTTTCAAGACACCAAAGGCACAATAGTCCATAGCTGAAATGTCAGAGGATTTCTCAAAGATAAGTTGAAAATGTATATATGCAATACCAGTATCAGTCTTCTTTTTATTCGAGGAATGCATCCGTACTTCTCGAAAAGCGATTTGTTGCTTTGTCGGATGATGTTTTACTCTTTGAAAGTCATTGGGATGAAGAAATGGAACTTCTGTAAACATCAAAATAAACTTTCTCTTGATAGTACCTTGAGTTGATTTTAACATTTTCCCAGCTCTCCTTATTTTTAGTTTTCCTTTGCAAGACAATCTTGCGACAATCTTAAATACCCTTAAAGGGGTTTATTTTGTACCAGTGACACTTTACTGAAACTTTCTTTACGTTGACGGAACTAGGTTTGTACAGTTTCTCCTCTTAGCTTTCGATAATAATAAATAGACCTTTTTTGTTGCAGTCATTTAGGTAAACCCACGCTTCATCAAGGGTCGCAACATATTTCCATTTATCTCTTGCTAAAATAGTTTTCCTACAGAGTTCTGTGAATTCTGCGTTGAGCCACGTACTACGGCAAAAGCTAATGAAACATTTTGTTTTTTAGCTTATTTAAGTTGTAAGTCATGATTTATCCTTTTATTTAGTGTTGTTGCAGATGTGTTTAAAGATTTTGCAATTGATTGTGCGTCGGCCGATTTCATTTTGTTGCCAACGATATAACTTTAAAAAACTTTGAAACAGTGCATACCCTTTTCGGGCATTCGTTTGAAGCCTTTTTTCCGTGTAGAAATAATGGTTGCTCGTTTTGCACTTCCCGATTAATACTATAGCTTATTTTGCACTTCGAATTTCACAAGGTTTCTGAATTATGTAATAGAAATATTTCTCTACGGAGAAATATATTCTTTAGTCCACAACTTATTTACATGCGACATTCTGAAAATTTATATCAAATTAAAAGACGATATTTAATTAAATATTATATATTGTATATAAAAATATTATTATTAAATATTATGGATATTAATAGACGATATTTCTCGTTTCAAATAATAAGCTGCGGCCTAAAATGTTTATTCCAAGACATTAGCATTTTTTAAATTCTGTATCGAAACCCTCTAAAGATGTGTAAACATCCTATATATAATATTAATCTTTGTGTCTTTTTGCTGTCTCCGATTAATCGTAATTTTTAGTTACTCGTAAATGCGTACCCTATATTATACTGGTAAAACTGCAGATGACTGTTCTTGTTTTCTCGATAGAAATAAGGATTGTGAACTGTGATTTGCTTTGAAATAACTACTGACCTTGCAATAAATTAAGGAATGTCTAATATTAATTTTGAAACTTGCTTTTATTTTCGAAAAGAATTTTTTAAATGATTTAATTTAAAAAATAAGTTCTATTTCAAGGGTTTCGCTGCATGTGAATATTGAAGTCTGAAAATAATCTGTTATTTTGTGCATTTGATGAAGCTTTGCTAAAAAATTAATATCCAGAATATGTAGATAATTTAACTCGTACTTTAGCTGCAGGCTATGGATTGTATAGCTGCTTGCATACCAAAACAAAGCTTTCGCTAATCTCAGATATTTGACAGATTTTAGAAAAAAGACTATGCACATGAACTGCTTAAGTTAACTGATAAAGACGTCAGACATACTTTGTTAAAGTATGAAAACATAAAAAAAATTGACTTGAAATTATGAAGCTGAAAGAAAAGTTTTTAGTTTTAAATATTTACTTTATTTTATAGATTGTTTAACTTGTTAGTAGAAGAAAAAGCTAGTTCTACTACTCCCGGGTATTTAAAAAGAAGGAGAACATTTTAGTTGTTATCTAAATTGTTTCTTACAGTACAAAACCTTTGTACCCCGGCGATATTTAAATGGCAAAAAAAGAAATTGCTTGTTAGGCATTCGAATATGATCAAATGACATACATCAAAGGGATAATCACTTTTGTTCGTCACGCATTTTAACAGCACAAATGTAGTGGAATGCGTTTCCGCGAAAATTCGCTTTCGAAACTTTCATAATGTGGTGCACAGATGAAGCCCATATTCATTATCTGCTGAGAATAATGAGTGAACTAGGGTCAAGGTGAAATATCTGGGAAATGAAGGGCACAGCACATAGCCATCTTGCTCCCTTCAACTTATCCACCAATAAGGAACATTTAAGTTTAAATAGCATACTGAACTTATAACTGAGCATAGAAATGTAATCTTTCTTCATTTCGCTGTTATTTCATAACATTAAAAAATTACGAAGTATTAAACTTGCACCTTAGGAAATGAGTTAGATAAAATATTTAGAAAACTGGTTTTTAATTTGATAAATTAAACTTTCATTAAAACGTCAATATTAAAAATTTCTTTCTATAATTGTCTTTTTTTGGGGGGTGGGGGGAGCGATCGATGTCTGTTGATGATAATTTGTCTGCTCATATAATTTGATGGAACGATTGATGTCTGTACTGAAATTCTGTGCTACGTAACTCACGGTTGTGCATAGCAAATCATAAAATATGGATAATTACAATCATAATAATGATAATTACATAGATGATCATTTTTTGTTTGTTCTGGGAACGCCTTTTTTATTTCCTTGTTTACTAGCGGTGTTACCATTTCTTCGGACAATTTGACGAATGCTGAGCAAATCTAAGAATAATTAAAATGAACTCATTTTGCTGACCACTATAATCTTATAATTTGTTTACACAAATTACTATGACCTACTAGTATTTTATTATAGTATTTTATATTTAGTATTTTATCTTAATCTTCACGTTCTTCTTTCTTCTTTTGGGTCCCACCAGTAGGCGAGTTGTTAAGACACTGACTGCTGGTAATTCGACTTGCGTTGTAACCGGGAAACGGGCTGGTTTCATGGTAAGGTTTCGTATTTTGCCTTGTGTGCAACGTGAATACGAGCCAGTTATCTTAGAAAACCCTCTACGACCATTTCCCTTAAGCAGATAGTCCTTTTGTGCTTTGTTGTATTCAAATAACCTAACCTTTCTACCTTTCTTCATTTTAGTATATATACCGTCTTTTTCTGAAAATAAGACATCCTCCGAAAATAAGCCCTATCATAATTTTGGGAACTTTTTGTAAAATAAGACGTCCTCCGAAAATAAGCCCTATCGTGATTTTCGGAATTTTTTAAAATAATGTGACAAAAAGAATTCGTTAAAAAATGCTGTTGATTTATTAAGTAATAATATGTTTAGCTTTCCTAATACTCGTATTTCAGAGAAATGTTTGAAACAAAATATTCCGAGAAATTAATTGTTTACCTCTATAGTTCGTTTCAAATTAATTCTTGGAATTTATCTTAAAAATACAACATAAGGCAGCAATCTGCATTGAAGTGACAGTGCAGGTATACAACGTTCATTCATTTCAGTCTTGTAAATCTGATTATTTCCTCATACGTAATTTTATTTAAAAATAAAGTTAATAATTTTTAACACCAGTTAAAATGAATACAAAACGAAAGAGTTATTCCGTCGAATGCAAAAAAGGAATCGTGGAAGACTCCCGGGGTGTAAATCTTGTAGCATTCTGTAAAGAGAAGATGCTGGATCTCCGTATGGTTCGTAAATGGCGTGCAGACTACGATTACCTGTATCAACTGGTGGACCAAGGAAATGAGAAAAAACGCAGAGTTGGATCAGGTCGGCAGCCGTTATTTTCTGAGTTGGAAGATTGCATCTGGGAATGGATTGCAGGCAGGAGAGCAACGGCTTTAGTTGTGCGCAGGGCTGATATTCAAAAATTTGCCCTTGAAACAGCAATTAAATTTGATATATCCACAGAAGAATTTAAAGCATCGTCACAACGGTTGGACAACTTCCGTAAACGATATGAACTGTCTCTAAGGAGATCAACAACAGTGTTTAAGCTGGAAGACAATGAAGTTGTTAAGCGTGCACTTGCGTTTAAGCTTTTCGTTGACGGCATCGATTTTTCGAAATACCAATTCTCCAACATTATTGCTATGGATGAGACCGCGGTATTCCTAGGTCAAGGAGCTCAAACGACAGTTCACCACAAGGCTTCTTCGTCAATTTACGTTCTTTCTACCGGTTACGATAGTGCAATTTTTTTTTTTTTGCGATTCGTCTTAAATTGCAATAAACAAGCCATTCAAGGATCATTTGAGGATGGAAATCAATGAATATATTGAAAACAGAATGGTGAGAAATCATCGAGGTAATTTTGTAAAACCAGGCTTACAAGAAGTTGTGAATTGGGTAAAAAATTTACGAGACAAAATAACTGATAGTGATGTTTCTACGAACAGGCTACTTAGACAAGAAGTATTCATTTAACGATAGCTTTATCGCAAGACATAAGAGATTCGGACCAATAATTCAACAGGAAATGGATTTGGAAGAAAATCAGAATATAATTCAGAATTTTATTTATGACGATGTTCCAAAAGAAGGTGACATGACTGTAATTGAATAAATTTAAATTTCTGTATTCTTTGTAAAACAAATATTAAATAAAAATATATAAATATATAAATATTTTTGCCCTCCCCCGAAAATAAGCCCTAGCGCGTATTTTGGACCAAAAAAGAAAGTAAGACAGTGTCTTATTTTCGGAAAAAGACGGTAGCTGTTGTAAATTGATGCTGCTAGTCATGAAGTGGCGCATCTGGCATCCTGTCTCTTTAGAATTAATATTTTGAATTCCGATCGTCAGAAAAGAAGGCAATACATCTGTTAATTTTGAAAGTGTATACCTGTTAATTTTCATTATTAAGTACTTTAATAGGTACATAAATGAAATGCTTTATTCGTATCTGTTAAAATAATTTATCTCTGAATTAAATGGATTAAAATATTTACTTTCGTTCTGCCTTAGAATCTTTACAGCATCCAGTTCTTGGTTTGACAAAGTTCTGCAGGCTTCAACATACATCATATCTTTTCATACCTCAATACACTATTCCACATTACAGTTTCAGATAACTTGATAACAGAAAATATTTTGGAGAGTTAAAATATTATTATGTTTTGAACAGCAAAACGGTATAGTTTTATGATATCAAGAATAAATATTTTACTATCATTATCTCTGCAACTGAGATTTGCACATTAAATATATTAAATATTAAGCTTTGACTTTTAGCAACAACTTTACTTTTATAGATTTAAATAATAATTCAAGTTTTACAATTAATTTCAAACACAGCTTTCTGTTTAAGAATAAAGCTAACAAAAATAAAGGTATGATTTAGAACTTTATATAAGACAAGTGCAAGACTTTATGCTTTCGCTTGTTTTGCTATTTCAAACTTATTATCATTTAAAGTTTATTTAGTGTATTGTTACGCTAATTTTCACTTGCCTAATATAATTTTCGGTTGCAAGAAACAATATAATGACGTATTACCATTTAAAAGGGTTTTCAGATATCTACTTTGTTTACGAGATTTTTTTAAATCTTGTTCCATTCACTGAATATGTTTATTCACGCGAAAATATATAAATGACATGCCGTCTTTCTGAAATCTGTATCAATATCGATAATTCGTTCGAGCAAAAATTTATTTCTGACCTAGTGAAATGTAAAATATTGGAAAACAGAGCTTTCGAACATCAAATGTAAAGATCTTGTACGTAGAAATAGAACGAAGTCAATGAAAACCTAGGCAACGAGGCCACTATCATCAGCAGTTAATGACTTCCTTTTGGAGTACTGCCGATTAAAATAATTTCTGCCTTCTAACTATTGGTTTTCTATACATAGATGGATTTGGTTTCTAGGTCTAATCATTTTTCTATACGTGAGTAAAAGTGAAAAGAAGAAAATCCATTAGGGAAAAAATGTTTCCAGCAATTCGCTGGGGGGGGTATCGATTACCGATGAAGGTCTTACTTTAACAAGGTTACCAGATGTTTTCGTGCTACCAAGTTCCAGTGTTTTTTGATCTGGAACTATTTTCGTATTTCTAACGAGTTTAAAGTCTTGATGATATTTAATCGAAGCATGTTAAAACACGTGGAATAAGCTCATGAAACAGAGGAACTAAATTTTACTTTAAGTCGAAGAGTAATTGATTACTTTTTTAAGCTAATCTGAGATTTTTAGAGGCGTATCAATTAGAAAGAAGCACCAAAAGGTGAGACTTACAAGAAATGGCTATGTTGCACTTAAAATTAAGTTCCTGGAAACAGTTTGAGGGTAAACGTATAACAGAGGCGGCTTTTCTATGTTTTCATGACAGTTGCATTATCTCAAAGAATGCTTCTGTTATGTTCTCTGTGCTACTCATGTTTTCAATCAAGTATCTCAACTTATTAGGACTTAAGATTTATAAAATGCTCTGCAAAATATTTCTGATGATCCCTAGAATTGCACTGGAATATATCGAACTGGAAGATAAAGTTAAGGTAGATATTCGTAACTTATAATCCTGTTAATATTCGCGAAATGAGAGGATTAACGAAATATTATAAGCATAACAATATATTACTTCTCTAGGAATCTATCTAACTACGAATTTAGGTAATGAAATGATTTTTATTTATAAAACATTATGCATTTTTTATTTAAAAGGTTATTTCAAAGGCAATATTTTCAATTAATTTTAAAACAAAGCTAATTAATCTATTAAGAAGCAATGCGGGCTCACACTCATTGGACTAGTACTATAAGTATGAAATCATCAAGATGCCTTGACAGATGCTAAAGAACAGATTCATTTTTTTAAAAATTGATAACAGACAGTGACTGAAGAATAAAATTTAATAGGCATTTAGTTGAGGTATTGTTTATTTTTTATAATGGAAAATAGTACAGATTTCATCACATTACAAAACAAGAAAAAGACGAAAAGGCGCTCGTTTAAGCGTTTTCAAACAGTGAAAAGAAATTCTTCTTTCCGTTTGAATGATGTCCTTCCGTACGGCCTGTGATCACATATTTGGCATCTTGCATGCTTACTACGAGGAGAGTTGAGGATATTGTAAGCATTCACATCTCAACGCAATTTTGAATTACTGCATGATTCAGGGAGTATTATTTCTTTGTACATAACGTCTACCGAAAACACTCGGATGTGTTTTGTAGGTTTTTTAATCCGGTGGAAGTACAACCCAGTTTGTGTGCTCAATATAATCTATCTCCAGTATCACACACACTTCAGTTATTGTGTGTGGGCGTGCTTTGTTGTTCGTGAACACAAAGTCTGCACCCACTGCACTGCAAAAAGGCAAACATGGCTTTGGAGAATCTTGAAGCAGTACCGCTGGGATGTAATTGCACCTACATCAATGATGTTAAACTGTGTTCTGTTTTTGAGCGTAATATCACTATGCAGTGACTTTACGGATAACTCGTAAATTTCGCAATGATCAACTTTACGGATATTCTGTTGTTGATAACGAGTTCTTTCCCCACTGACTGGTACCCAGATTCATTCTGTACGTGAACTGAGATTCACCTGAGTACAGCATTCCAGACTGTTGCTGATTCCAACGAATATGTTCATTACGCCAAAGAAATCCACATATTACCTGAAGATAACAGAGTGATAGTGGAATAGCCTTCTGTGCATACCAAACAATCTGACTTAATAGCAGAGAAGAGGCTTTAATGAACACTCGAGTCTAGTAAATTTTCAAGTTCTGCTGCTACCTAGCCGGAAGTGAAGTATCTATTTCGTTTTGCTGTTAGAGATACGTATCTGTAGAATTAAATAGTTTCTAATTTGTTATTTGGGTTATGCTATAAATAATAAAAAGGTTTTTAATATGGTTTCTAAAAGATGAATAATTGATTTCAACTTTTTATTTCAATTCTTCAAATTGTTTCGCTTCATTTCATGGAGGCATTTTTCTTAAAGACTGGAATTTAGGACTTTCTGGTATTGTCGATACTTTTATTCGTAGCTAGAGGTGAAGCTGTCTAGGTTAGGTAAGCGTCAAGTATGTGATTAAAGGCATAATATATTGTTGACTGAAAAATTGTGTCTCACTGTATACGTTCTAGCGGGCACTTTTTGCAAGTGATATATGACGATATTAGAGATCTTAAGTATTGACAATATGTGCAATATAGCTTTATGTGATAAAATAGTAATTATGTTTTATGTTCTAAAAGGTATATACGCATTTTAACTTATATGAAATATAAGACAACGCTATTTGCTAACCCGTCTCTTACATGTATTAGTATATTCGCATGTGAGTTGTAACTTAATCTTGGGTTTATAACTGAAGTTGTAAAGTCTATGATGCTTAGGCAACAAAAGTTTATGTTCAAATAAACTTTTAAAAAAGTTTATTTGAAGAATTATCTTCTAAACATTGGGAAAATAAAGAGAGATCAGAAGAAGGGTGTATAAGACCCTGTATTCAATCATAAAATTAACAAATGGCCTAACTTGATTTTGCAAGAAGCCAATACTTTCGGCTTAACAGAAATACATAACAATAACAATTTCAAGGTGTGTAGGTTAGCCTAATGGCACACAAAATATTTTAACGTGCATGAAGAGCTCTGGTATAAAGAAAACTGGCGAGACAAGCCTAAAGGCAAGAACACATCAACGCCGCTAACGCAAGTTGCTAATAATCATAGCGCAACGCGGCTTGGAACAGGTAGACTCGCTCTGAAAACTAACTTCCGAAACTCTTGCTTAAATAGCACTTCATGCTATCTTTAATTTGAATAAACTCTCGCTATCTTATTTACATTCTAGCATGAAAAGCGTGGGTGAAAAGAGACTGATAGAAAATGCTTTTCAAGTTAAAATGAATTATCAGTTAAAAATAAATAGATAAACCTCACAAAGTAATTTCGTTTTTTTTTTTCATTATATAGACACTTGCGTATATGTAAAATTGCTTTTTAATGTGAGACTTCATGTATACATATGTGTTTACTGCAGCCATCAAATTTTGTTTTTAGAAAGAATAATTTTGCCGCGAGTATTAAAATATATATAAATTCATATATTATGTCTATACTAAAAGTGCGTTAATATATTTCTAGTAAAAGGTGGAAATCTCCATGATGGTGTAGAAATGTGCGTGGAGTGATCTGTTAATTAGCATTAGATATGCATTTTAACGAACTGCTTGCCACTATATGTTTTACTAATTTGAGACAATCTAAGCGTTTCTTATTAGTTTAAATATTTTGCCGATAGAGAGCGTGACATGTCGAATTGCGTTCTACACCTAAAAATGAGATGTATCGAATCGTTTTAAATTTGGTGCCTTGAAGCAATCTGTCGAATGTTGACTTCAACTGAAATACTAAGATTAAAGGTGGTGTAGCTTTCACTGACATTTTCATTTAAAATTTAGAGGTAACTTAATTTTGGTGGCGACTTAACTTAGAGGTGATTTAACAGCCAAATTTTAGAGGAAACATGCCATAAGAGAAATATGTTTATTTAATTCAGAAGAAAATGCAATGTCTTGCTTGTGTCTTGAGAAACATGCAAGAAAAGGAAAGTCATTTAATTCTATGAAAGCGAAAGATGTTTTGTATGTGTTACCGGCAAAGTATGAAATCCGGCATTCCATGGAATGTCTAGGAATTTTATATAATGCCGAAAACTGGCCGGTAATGTATGAAATGTTTATTACGTATGAAATGATAAACATTTCATACATTACCTAGGCATTTTATAGAATGCCAAATGACAAGCTGGTAAAGTGTGAAATATATTTGCGATGCTTTTCTAATAACCGAAACTAGTTACCAGATATTAATAAATGATGTGAAAAGGGCCAAAAATGACTGCTAAGAAAGAACCAGGGACTCTTGGTTGCTGAATTACTCTGAAGTGATGTTTGTGGAAAACAAAAGTAAACTTATTTATCCTATTAAAGAAAGCGTCAGTTATTTCATGTACTTCATGAAATTCCTTTGGCTGTTAACACCGAAGCCGTGACAGAATGTTGAAAGAACTTTAAACCAGGTACAAAAATGTTACACGGACTGATATTGAACGTCAGCCCTGCCAGAAAAAAGAAAAATTCATTAAAAAGAGCATTGTTGTGAAATCTATGATTTTTCTTTATTTAATTCTCGTTGTCAGGTAGATAGTATTGATTTCCAGTTAGAAAATACAAATTTATTATGGTGTATCAAGATTGTCTCGCTAATGGTTAGTCTCACTCTAAATTTTACTTATTGATTAAGATTGTCTGATTCTAAATTTTACTTATTTAGAATAAAAGTTTTTTAGTGGAAATCTTTCATTATTTTTCAAAATAACATTTGTATTTTTCAGGAATGAATGTCTTTTAAATAAAAGCTTATCATGACCTTTTTTCATTCTTTGCTTAAAGCGCGTTTGTCATTCTATAGAATGCCTAGGTATTATGTACAATGCCTAAGTAGAGCATGTAATAATTCTCATATTTCATACCTTGGCTACAAACGCCTGACATTCTATAAAATGCCTAGGTATTCCATAAAATACCGGCGTTTCATACATTGCCGGTAATATATATAAATCAACTTCGAAGCCATGCTGCAAGAAAATGAAGGCGAAAAAATAGATTGAAACATAAAAAATTGTCCTTTGAAACTGTGAAGTTGAAATAACTAACAATTTCATTCCAGTATGATAATCTTCTAAATGTTTTCTACAAAGACAGAAGCATTTTAAATTCAGTTTCGAACAAATCAAAAATATTACAGCATTCCGTAATAAATATTAAAAATTAACTTGATTCCTGGAGAATATGAGTGTTTTATTTTATGATATCCTAGCGGCCAGAGATGATTACAGTCGTTATTAAGAGTGATATGGGCCAGAATAAAATTTATTCCTTCAAAAATCTCCGTTTTACCGCAATTATTATTTATACATTGATCTATTGTTATAAGTAAGCTCTATTGGTAAATTACATGAAAGTTATGTGAAGATATGCTTTTGATGCATATATAAACGCAGCCAGATTATTTCATTGTGATAGCGTGAATAAGAATATGGTGCCATTAAGAGTGCTCAAGAGTATCATGTGTTCGAAAAAAAGACTTAAAACGATTTTGGAATGCTTTAATTAATGTTTAAAACGTAAATACTTGCTATTTAAATGTTCGAGCTGAGAGCCTTTTGTATGGTCTAGAAGTGTGCATCGTGATTTCCATGTCAGAAGAGGGGGTTTTTCATAAATTTTCCAGGGACGTTATTTTCTATGCCTCTTTAAATACTTTCCAGAGTTCATCAATCATGGTGGCTTTTCGTTTAGAGAGAGCCCTTTTCATTAGATCAGAGACACGTTATTCTATATGTGAAATGTCAGTAGGAATATGCTGAAAATGTATAGCTAGAATATCTGTAGCAATTTTTACTTTTTCAAGGAATGCGCGGTAGCTTTCGAAGAAGGAATAATAGCATTGTTTAGGGTCAGTTTTCTCTTTGAAATGCATTTCGATCAAGAAGTGAAAATTTTTATGCAAGTATTGGGTGTAAAATATTTTACTGAAAGCGTTATACCCTTATTTTAAATTTGCTATTGTAAAAGAAGCCTGCACAATCATAAACGCTTTACTGAAACGTTCTCTGCATTGTGGAAAACAGGTTATTAAACAGGAAAACACCTTTCTGCCCTCTTTTATGATAGTAAAGAACTTTATTTTTCAGTCATTTAAGTGAACTCAAACTCATGCTTCATCAGGGTCATAATACATTTAAATTTACCTCTTGTTATATTCGTACAGGACTGTACAGCATTTTCTGTTTGCATCCATGTGCTTCGATAAAAGTAAGAGAATATTACTTTTTAGCCTTTTTCTTAAGTACGAATCATTTATTATAAATGTAGATGTATGTAAATGTTGGAGTATTTTTCCACTTTAAATTTTCAATGTTCATTACACCTGAAGGTCAAGAATAAGAAAAACCAACTTAAATCATATCACTATAATAAATACTGCAAGGGTGTAAAATTGGGTGACAGACAAGATAAAACAACATTTAGTCAGTTAAACCAGTGAGTTCTAATATAACAGTAAATACCACAAGGTAATACTCCTACAGTATAGTACAACAAGCGTTGTTACAAGCATAAATCCATTCATGTTTTAAATTAATATATTGGGTCCAGTGTTCTAAATTAGAAGTGAAAACATACAATTTAAGTTAAATTAAATTTTCATTTATTAGAGGTTAACAAAACTAGCAACAATATAACAATATATGGTGGTGGTGGTACAAGAGTCGAAGTGAGAAAACATTTAAAACATACCGAGCGGGGTTCCCCGTGTGAAAATCACAATTTCTAGTCCATTGTCTTGTAGTCGACCATGACATAGTAACCCTTACCGAGGACGGGCGCATACATTATTTCAGCCATGAAAAAATCTAGAGATAAAAGAAAACAAGCAAGTTAGTAGTCGAGTATTTTAGAGCCATCCGCCCCTTTTCTACACTCATGTTTGTGAAAATTGCAACACCATGAAGGACTTACGCGAGTGAGCTGAAATTTTCAGGAAATGCAAAGTAGCGCATGATATGCAAATGATTAGAATTGCAAATCCGTAGCGCATGCGTATGCTGAGCAGCGCCCTCTGAACGGCTGATGGATCCGAATAAATAGACGGCTGTAGCGAGGCGTGTATGGTTATCGGTGGTTATCTGCTAGTGGTAAACGTTAACTCAATCTGTACTTATGCCTCGTCGACGAAAGAGAGCGAGATTTGAACAACTTACAGAGTTTGAACGAGGGAGAATCATCGGCCTTCGTGAAGCTGGATTGTCGTATCGTGCAGTAGCCTCTCGTGTGCAGCGTAACAGCAGCACAGTGATGCGCGTTTGGAAGCAGTGGACGGACGAGTGTCGGACAACTCGGAAATCCGGGAGTGGACCCCGAAATGTGACGTCAGCTCGCGATGATAGACACCTGGTCCGCATGGCGCGGACGGACCGTACAGCTTCCTCTAGACAATTGGCAGCACTGTGGTCAATAGCTACAGGTGTTTCATTGTGTGCTTCATCAATTCGTAGACGTCTGCTGCAGTGTGGACTGCGCGCACGGACTCCTTTATACAGGATCCCCCTAACGCACGACCATCGCCGCCTGCGGCTACAATGGGCCAATCAGCATAGAGACTGGCGTGCTGATTGGCAGCATGTCGTGTTTTCTGACGAATCCCGCTTTAATTTGTGGTACCATGATGGCCGCATTCGTGTCAGACGCTATGCCGGTGAACGCCACCTTCCGGAGTGCATTATCGAACGCCACAGTGGACGAACACCCGGAGTTATGGTCTGGGGCGCCATAGCATATCATAGACGATCTCAATTGCTACGAATTGTGGGCAATCTGAACAGCAACCGGTATATCCGTGAAGTTCTACAGCCCGAAGCTGTTCCCTTCCTTCAAAGCTTGCCAGGCGCTGTATTTCAACAGGACAATGCCCGCCCTCATACTGCTCGGATTGTTAAATCCTTCTTTGCAGCGCAGCAGGTACAGCTTCTTCCTTGGCCTGCGTGTTCCCCGGATATGTCGCCAATTGAACATGTGTGGGATGTCATTGGTCGGCGTCTTGCTCGTGATCCTCGTCCTGTTGCGTCTGCAGACGAACTTTGGGTACGCGTACAAACGATATGGAATGCTCTTCCTCAGTCAGACATTCAAACTTTGTTTGACTCCATGCCACGTCGTGTAGCAGCACTTATTGCGGCGCGTGGTGGCCACACAAAATACTGATTCTGATCTCTTGTTCTTGTTTGTTTGCTTTGAACATTTAATCATTTATTTGTACCACTACCACTCAACTGTGTATTAAATTGCATTCAATTATGACGATTCCTTCTTGGTGTTGCAATTTTCACAAACGTGAGTGTATCTCGGCTCCCTCCTTCCTGCGACGACGAGCATCGGTGGTTCTCAGCAAATTTAACCATCACCATCGTTCCACACTTCCGCAGACAGAGTACTCGAGACGGAACAACTGATTTTTCATCTGGCGAAAAACTTCAGGAAAAACCCCTCTCGTAGATCGCTACAGGCCCTTTTTCTTCTCCTCGCCAGCCCCTCATTTGGCGATCCGAGACGGTCGAAAACCCGCCAGGTGCACGGCAGCCCTAGAAGCGGAATCTAAGCAGAAAGGTGAAGGCAAGGGGGTTGGTAAGACGGAAGTTGGCGGATAATTGCTGTTTTTCATAAGCGACCCACCAGGGTCAGCAACCTGACATAGCAGGAGCTAGCCTCGCTCAGGGTCCCATTTTAACATGGTGAACGCCTGTCAGAATGCGAATCACCCAGACACCTCAACCTTGGCGTGGCGTACCTGCATACAAATCAAGCTAATTCAGCAGGGTGCAGATTCGCACTTGGTGATAGATATTTTTCAGACCACTGTCTGGCAGAGATAATTTTCAGGGAAATTCCTTTCCAAGTAAAAGTCAAAACAAGTCAATAAATCTTCGATTCCCAAACGCAACGTAAAAGGTTTTTAGAAAAAGAATTAAGGATTTGTTTTAAAATACTAAATTAATAAAAGACCGAAGAAAATTTCTTCAATTGAAATATAATAATTACATAAAAAAAATTTATGTTTTCTACAACACCAAAAACGACTTTACTAACAGAGTCAGAAAATATGGATTCAAGCTTTACCAGAAAGAGGGGTACGTTAACAAAGCCAATTAAACTTTAAACACGAACTTGTGTAAGACAAAAAACTTTAAAATTAAAAAAAAATTACCTTAAGGGTGGACCTAACCAGAAGTTAAACACAAAACAAAACTAGCTAAGATTAAGCGTTAACCAAACAAACAAAAAATTAAATGTTTAACCAAACTACATTAAGGAAAAGGAGAAAAGATATTTACTCAAGCAACTTAAATTCAGAGTTAACCAAAACTGCCAAAATTAAATGACAACAATTACTTTTCAACAAGGCAAAAAAAATTAAGGTCAACTAAAAATAAAAAAAAACCAAATTAATAACTTCTAAGTCTGATAACAGAATTAAGATAAATCATTACAATTGAGCTATTTTAATTCAGTAACTGAACTATAGCTAAGTATGTATTACATAACATAAAAATTGCAAATGATTTCTGTCTTGGCGAAATTTCTGTTGTTATCGTAGACTACTCTTTAGAAACATTAGAAACAATACGTGCATACGTTTGATGTCTTCTTTCTCTGTAAAACTAACGATTGTTTTTTCTTCTCTTTCTGATCTTTGCGCTTAGAAAGTTTCATACCATATATTTGACGACACTTTTGAGCTGAGGAATAAGATTGTTTTTCTTCGTAAAAGACGAAAACGTATCCTTCTGTTCACAGTTTGTTTATGTGCTACAATTAGGAATAAATTTGGAAGTAGCAAACATTATTTCTTACTTCAAATTATATTCCGCTACAAGCATATAATTTTATACCACAAAATAAAAAAAAAAATTATACATTGCTGATCGCTTTTTAAAATATGTTAACATTCTCTGTATTTGTATCCTTATCAAAAAGTAAAATATTTAAGCGCTTCTATGACAGATGTAAGATTTACCTTTTATTTTGTGTCAAAATACCTATGTTAGAACAATGTTATATATAAGTCTAATATATGTCTTAAATAGAGCTTTCGAGACACGGGAAACGCAAATTGAATTTCGTCAATCAGCCGAGAAGAACGGAAGATATAAACTGTCCCCCTCCTTTTTTTTCGCGCAGTATACATATAGTTAGATTTCAACTTCCAGTCTAACCTTTAATCATCGTTGACCCACTTTAAAATTTAATCGACCCTAGAGAGTCAATACTTACCCCGCTGGGAAGCCCTGATCTAAAGCATTGAGCATGCGACAACTATAAAGACGTCTGCTTCTGCTAACGTTATAATGAACCTTCAGGAGAGAACTGAAGGTCCGTCAAAGTAACAAATTGTATTTAGTTGGACGTATTTTGAACTTACTCTTTTCTATTGCTTTGACTGGAATGCTGCCCTAGGTTCCGTTGGAAATATTATTCATTTTATTGAGAACTATCACCCATCTTATTTTGTTTAAAGAATTTGCAAATACCACGAATTGCCCGCAAACTTGTTTTGAAACACATTGTATGCTTTCAAGGGACTGTAGTTTGCAATTCTTTATCAAGTTCTCTCAAATCTACAGTATGCACTTCATTTCACAGCATAATATTGAACTCAGAATATTTAAGAGACTTTTATTTAATTTATTTTGTACATACTTGTGGCCTTTTCATATAACTCTGTTTTCAGTAATATGCTCTTTAGTCTTGTTTTTACATACGTTATTTGCTTTGTTTAATTTTCAAAACTGCTAAAATTTTTAGGCACGTTAAATATGGAATTCCAACGTAAAAATGCTCTTTACTTGTAGTAAAAATTTCAAGTGTTGTTAATTCTGTTTACTAGGTAATAACTGGAACGCCATGCAGTTTGAAACGACGAAGTGTATTGTATCAAATTTGATAGAAGATATTATTATTATTATCCTTTGTCTTGTATTAAATTTCACATTTTCCCCGTTTTTTGTATCAGTTTTTGAACATGTAATAAGGTATTTAAAAAGTCGTAACAATTATTTCACCGATAAATGCCAACATACAACACACCGCTAATTCGTTAAAAGGCATTTCGTAACAAACTTGTTTACGTTTTTTTAATTATATCTTAAATGGTTAGGTATATAGAAATGGGACGAATCTTAAATTTTCTCGATTACCTAAGATGTGCTTGAATCTTTTATAAAAATAATAAAAAAGAAAAACACTTTTACTTAAATTTGAAAAATTTGAACAAAAGCAAAATTTTAAGATTGGGTTTAATGAAAGCGTTTTAGAAATATAGTTTCTAAAACACACGTCGTCGATCGAAAAGATTCAAATGAAATATCGTAAATGGTGGTATGTAATAAAGCTTTTGAATCTTGGCAGCTCATTTGTTCTATACGTTTTGAGCCAATTTAAATTTTCTACATTTTTCCAGAATCCTTTTAAATGACTAAGAGTGTAAAGGGAAAAGATTATTTCAAGAGTTAAATAAACAAAGAACATCAAATTTTGTAAAGTATATTAAGATGGTTAAATTGATTAATAAAGCTGAGTACATGGAGGATCCTAGAAGAGGGATGCTTTCTTCGTGGAAAGCCTTTTCAAGGTTGTGAAGAAAAATTGCGTTTTCTGAAATACGAAAGATACTAAGCCGGAAGTGTGAAATGTTATCTTATTCAACACATGTAGAATTCGTTACCATTTCTTCTCTGCCAACTATCGGGAACTGAAATATATTAGAAAATTTTAATTTGAACAATCGTATTTTTACTTCCTGGAACGAAGTAAAGGAAGTATTGTGATCGCGAAAAAGACATTTTAGGCGTATTTCAGCGGAAAAATCTATTTTGACCATTCCGAATCCATTCGGGCGACGTTATTGTGTGACTTTTGTACATACGAACGAATAAAGAACTCTTTTTTTCCAAAACAGATTGCAAAATGGATTTAAAAGGGAATTTCTTGTGACGTCTGTACGTACGTATGTACTTTCGTATGTATGTATCTCGCATAATTGAAAAACGATTAGCAGTAGAATGTTGAAATTTGGTTTATATGAGTTATAAACATCTATTTGTGCACATCCTTTTTTATTGCAGTCGGCAGTACCAAACGTGTACATATATGCACTGCCCTCCAAAACATGTTTTTCATAGCTCAGCATTACAAAAGTGTTAGTAACATTTAAATTCACAGTTTATATGTATGAGAATAAAGAAGTTTAAGAAAATATTTTTAAAAACTATAGCTACCACTTTTATTTTATGGAAATGAATACTTTTACAGGAGTTTGAGGGAAAATGCAGAAATTGTGAGTTTTGTTTATGAATGTTGATCTTCAATTGTTATTAGCATTTTCGTTGACAATATCCAGAAGAGTCTATCATGTCCAGAAGAAGTCGTTTGCCCGTTTCGTTGAGGTGGCGATCGATCGGATGAATGGAAATGGGGATGTCACAAGCTGATGCTGCTAGACGTCTCAATGTCTCTCGTAGTGTGGTCCACCGGCTATGAAATCAGTTTGAATCTGAGGTTTCTGTGTCTAGAAGACATGTTCCAGGCAGTCAAGAGTTAAAGCACCTGCGGGAGACCGTTATTTAACATTTTGGGCCTAAAGGAGGAACAACATTACCGTGCTTCAGATCATGGGAGATCATTTAGTAGCAACAGGAATAAGAATCTCAGCTACTATAGTGCGCAGAAGCCTTCACAATACAGGTCAGTATGCAAGACGACCAGTTGTTTGTGTCCCCTTGACACGAGGACACACAGTTGCCCATTTATGTTGCGCAAGAGAACACGTCTCCTGTACCAGTCAACAATGGGCGTCTGCCCTCTTCACAGGTGAGTCCAGGTTCACAATGGAAAGGGATTCAGGTCGTCAGCTGATCTGGAAGGAATAACGCTACAGATACAACCAATCCCACATTGTGGAAAGACACAGTTACAGAGGTGGTGGAATAATAGTTTGAGCTGGGATCTCTCTAGTTGGCTGGCGTGATTAAGGATAATTTTAGAAAGAGGAAGAATCATAATTTTTGTTGCTAGAAGCGGATTTTAGGTTACGAAATCGTGAATGTCCGCCCGGTGGTGAAGTGGCTAGCGCGTCGCGCAGCTGCTCGACAGGTCCGGGGTACGATCTCCTGGCTGGGCAAGGTTGACTCAGCCCCTCATTCCTTAAGTGAGTCGATAAAATGAGTACCAAGTTCTCTTGGAGACTAAACACTGAGGGTCCTGCGACAAGCTGACCACTTGTCCAGGGTATATGCTGATGCACTCCGGGACCAAAGGTTAAAGCAGAAAAAGGGCACTGCAGGCCGTGGCCTAACTAGAGCTGTTGCCTCACTGAGATTAATTTAGATTGTGAACAGTGATACTATGGGAAAAACCTAACTAAAGGTTCTAAATTAGAAAGTTATTTGAAGTGCAATATTTAATTAATTAAATAAATTCTGGTATAAGTTACAGAAAAAGAGGATAACAAGTTTAATAGAAGTCTTTACCCGTCTTCAGTCATACACAGCTCTTCTTGGGACTTTGAAAAGGGTTCCGTTTTTGTTATTAACAGAAAAGAGCCAGAATTAAATTACAGAAGCTGTACAAAACAGAATTATTTACATTGTGGAAAGACTGTGTTGAGTGGCAGCAGGTAGTAGGCGACTCCGTTTAATGATCAGCACATTTGTGAGGCTGCGTAAAACTTACTGCATTATTGAAATCAAAACATATTTATTACAATTACGAGAAGCTCTTTACAAATATATCAAATTCATGGATAGCATAGAACAGTTATGGAAGTGAATTATAGTCCTTGTGATGAGAGGAGTGTGCTAGCGAGGGTCTCTCTAGCCGAGAGTTCTAGAGCATTCTAGGTCTTTCTAGTCGAGAGTTCAGGAGCAGTCTCGTGTAATGTCAACTGAAACGAATAATTGCGTCTGCGATGTCAGACTATGCCGTCTGGCACGTCATAAAAGCTTGGGAACAGTGACTTGCGGGGACTGCACACACGATTTTATCATCTCTGTGTGTTCCGCCGCAATATATTAAAAGTATTCTAATTTAATTTACCATTCTGCATTATTCTCCTTGCGGTTTAAAATAATGAAATCATTTTGTAGCGTGAAATCAGAGTTTAAATTTGGTGGTTAATGCCTGTTTTTTTTTTAGAGAGAGGAAATGTTAAAAGATCTTGGAACCTTATTATCTAATAAAAAAGTAAAGGTTGAGCTCTTCTTGAAGTTAATTGACTTCAGTACATTTTTAATTCTATGCATTTGACTGAGAATAATAGAGCCGTGCCAAGATATTTTTTATCTGAGGCAAAAAGGTAAATGCGCCCCCTATATATATATCAAAATAGCTATATTTGTATTAAACAAAAGTGATTGTATTTATACTGCAAAATATCATTATTCGTAAAGTATTTTTAATTGTAGCTTTATAAATTCAGAAAAATAATATAGCCAATTATTTATAACTTTCAAATGAAAATGTTAAAAAAAATCTTTTTTGATAAATAAGAAATAACATAAATAACTTTCAGAAAATGTTAAAAAAAATCTTTTTTGATAAATAAGAAATAACATAGAAATACACATTGCATTAATTTCCAGGTTTTCTTGAAATTATTCCTATTGTTTTATTAATTTAAGTTTTCCGAAGCTTATTTCTCCTGATAATAACCGACAAATTTAAAAACATGATTAAAGTGATTTTCTAATTCGCATAGCCAATTTGGCGTCCCTTCTAGTGGTTCACCCGAGGCAAGTGCCTCACTTCCTGACCCTTGACCTGGCTCTGGAGAATAATGTTATTAATAACGTTTTTCGAAATATTAAATTCCCAGTGGATTAATTTAATAGGTCTAAAATTGAAGTCTCTTCTTTTATCATAAACATTAATATTTTCGAATTAAAAATATGTAAATTTAAATAGTTAATTTCTTTTTGAGTAATAGTAGTTTTACTAAGGGTTAAACTATTTGGGTAAATATTGTGTTCTTTTATTTTCCCGAAGTTATTAATTGCAATGTTATCATCAATATATCTAAAAATATTATTGGTAAATTTTAGCCCTTTGTTTAATAGATTTTTGGAAGTTGTTTTCTTTTGTGAAAAGGTAAAGGTTCCAGTCACATTTAGATAGAGTCTTTATATTGTACGTAATTATTAAAAAAATGCACAACTGAAGTGACGTTTCGAATTTTCTTCTGAATTAATTGTAAGAATTTTAGTAAAAAGTTTGCTTGATGAAACTAGACTGTTATAAATCTCATATACACTCACACACACACGTGTGTGTTTAGGGGTTCGCAGTCGTGGTACGTTTCACTTTTTAGTCGTGATCGAAGTGCTAATATGACGCATAATGCAGACGCAATAGTGGGAGCAGTCTGCTCCCTAAAATATTTAAATACGCACTCGCCTTTTTTATCAACGCTACAGAGAGAAGGCGACACGAGAGACGTGGTTTCTTAAAGCAGCAGCAGACGGGGAAAAGTAATGCGTACTAACTGCGGTCGTATTTATAGCCGGAAAGTCTTTCGGTTAATCCTGTGCGGAGAGTGGGCTAAAGGTTCTGCAAAGCAGAGAAATTGCAGGGGAATAGTGGTGGAATATGGTTAAAAGTATATCGTTGAAGCGGGGATGTGTTTAATTAAACTTTACGAATTTAAAGATCTGTTGCCAATTGGACCCAATTAAGTTTAATAATTTTGCTATATATTTTACACGCACACACACATATATATGCCCATATGCCCCATATGCCCACTCTCACAACCCGCCTATATTTCCATAATGGTTGTTCGAGGTCATATACTTCCAATTGCAGAAGTGTTTTAACTGACAAAAATATTTATGTTTGGCAATGCCAAATTAAAAAGAAATAATAATAAAAAAAATCTGAACGGTTTCAGTGTGTGTTACCTTTATTTATTAAATATCATGTTCTTCGCACTTAAACCATAAAATTCAATTCAACAGCAATATCGCAAAATAATTTAAAATGAGCATATCTTTAGAATTTCCAAAACACAATTCCGCCGCTGGACATAAAAAGGTTTTTTTATCACATTTGGAGAAATATCCATACATTTATGCAGACCCTTCATTATTTAATTTCTTTAAATATAATACAAGGCGATAACTTTTGGTGGCAACAATTTGAAAAGTGATACAGCCGTTTATAGTGATTCAACGCAAAATCGCAAAACGAAAACAATAGTCCTTCAGGAACAAAGACACTTTGGACTAATTATTTTCGGCAAATACCGAAATTTAATTACATACATAATAACAGTTTATATGTGTAGATAGTCTAAAAATAAATATCCAACAATATTTAATATCAGTTTACTGTTGCAGCAAAAAATATGTATAATTTAATTGACCGTGCAAGGAAGTCATGTGGTCACATCAGATTTTTACCTTCTTGTTCGAAGTTAAGGAAGTGTTATAATCGCAAAAAATTCTGGGTGTCATGGTTTAACGAAAATATCCATTTTGACCGCTCTCGAATGCATCTGAATGATGTTTTTGCATACGCACAGAATAAAGTACTGTTTTCGTCAAAACGAATTGTAAAATGGATTTTAAATGAATTCGGAGCAGATTTTTCTCTTGACGTCTGTATGTACTTACATACGTGCGTATGTATGAAATAATAAAAAAAAGTCTGTAGTGCTGACTAGCAGGAATTTTAACGTCGTAGAAGTGTTGATTTATAACGAATAGGAAATTGGAGGCGAAGGCAGATTAAATCTTCATTTTTTATTTCCGCTTGTTGTGGCCACATGAAATGTGCCTATTCCAAAATAGCTCACATTTTAGATTAATTTTCAGTAAGAAAGAAGAAAGCAGCAGACAGCAGTCAACTAGACCGAAGCGTAAAGAGCAAGTGCGTTACGTTCAGGGTGAAATCCCAATTCAGACTGAGTTAGTTTTGGCTTACAATGCATTTTGATTGGATAGTTAATACTTCTGTAAAGTTATTATTGGTCACTTGACTTTTAGTTCCATTTACATCATCAGAATTATGTAAGTGCCATATGACATGGATCAATCTAGAAATGACTCAGTGCGTAAAGCGGTTATTATTTTTAGAATTGAGATGGGAAATTTACGTTGTTAATTTAATCTTAGACATATTCTTTATTTTTCTTACATGTATGTATGTATCTCGTATAATTCAAAACTGAGTAGCTTCAGAACTTTGAAATTTTGTACATGGGACGGCTATACCATGCAATTATGCACCTCCCTTTTTGGTTGCAATCAGCAGCACCAAAAGTATATACATATATATATATACCCATTCAGTGAGCTCAGTTTTTTATTCTTATATGTCGGTAAATTGTGTATTTTCTGCTTTAAAAGTGATTCAATTATATTGTTCTTATGTTCCAGTTAAGGTTTTCATGCCTTTAGTTAATGTGTGCAATAGTTGTAGAGTTGTCAACAATTTAAAAAATGTTTATGTGCTACTAAGCCTAACGAAGCCGCCTTTTGTTTGCATTAAGTCAGTTTCTGCACCAGTGTTTTTTTCCTGAGTGAGACCAAAAGTAAACTTTCAGTTTTGGGCACCTAAAAATCTATCTTCCTGCTGTCTGGCCGAATTGCTTATTTTTGCGTAGAAACTCTAATTGTAAAAATCGTTTTTTTAAACTTTATTTTGTGTTTTATGTTTTTTTGCACTTTACAGTTTTTGATGAAACTGTTTTGTGTTTTTGTGTATTTTGCCTTGCCGCGAAGTGAGAACTGAATTGATTGAATGGGAACTATATCTGTAGTGAAATTCGAGGAAATACGTTTAATGAAATGCCGCAAAAAATATGTATAACTTAATACGGCGTACGAGGAGGTCATGTGGTGTCCACATCAGATTTATTTTCTTAAGAAAGCTTCTAGTGGGCATTAATAAAATTAATCTCTCTGTAATTTTTTACCGAAAAGGTTTTTAGGTTTCTAATAATCTGAATGACAAAAAATGTAGAAAGATACAAATTTAACTTTGTATAGGTATAAAAATAATTCATTATTTTAAAACTTTTATTATATGTATAATTTTCTAGTTTGCCAATAATAATGTTTTAGTCGAAAATAATCATTCAGTAAAGATTAAAACGATATATACTTTTATGCAATTTTAATTATTCTAAAAACTATTTTGGACTGATAATTAGTTTACCGGAGAATTAAAATTGTATTGTTGAAATATTTTGTAAAGTGTACTATTTTCAGTTCACCTGTCAATATTTAAGTGTACTTTGGGCAAATAAAAATTTTGTTCAAAAAGTAGCGAAACTCAAATGTGTACACAAGTAGTTTACATCATATGCATGAAATAATTTTATTTTTATAAGTTTCCTAAGAGGAAAATATTCTATATAGCGAAACGAGTAGGGAAGATAATGATTATTTCTGTATTGGTACTGCAAATAAGAAAACGAGCAAAAACTGTCCGCAGAATCATTATTATGTTGCTGCAATTTCTTTTCTTGCGACACGTTCTTTAAATCGACCAACTGATGGCCTTTTTTGTGTGTTTTCTGCTGCCTTGAAGCTTCTGCAGCGCCATGCTTTTTCCCCCACCTCTTTTTCGTGTGTACAGAAAGTAAGCAATGGATAATTTTATGTTTTGTGTTCGTTGCTATATTTCTGGAGGTTGCAATGCAGGAAATGTGAAATGTTTTTGGGTTTCATTTTTGAATTTGTATTGCTACTATTTATTTCTGTTACTTCAGTTTCTGCGATATCGAATAATTCTATAAATAAGTGTGGGAAATGTATTCGTTTAATATTTTTGATAATTCGTTTTTCAGCTTAAAGTAACGAAAATGAAAAATATAATCCTTTTTTAATGATTGATGATTTATTTTTTTATATAGAGGAACGAGTAAAAGACCTATAAATGAGAAATTAAATAAAACTGAATAGCGACACTCTTGACTTAATTCTAATATGTATTTTTGGAAAACCATTAAAATGACTGGGCAATTTATAGTATAAAAAACATGATAAGTAACAGTCAGTAAGTTGAATTTTTGCTTTCAGTAATAATTATTAGGTGTTTTCTGTAAGTTCTTGACTTTCTAGATCGTTGTTTTCTAAAATCAAGGTTTTGAAATCTAAATATGATAATTCATATTAATAAACCTAGAATTTAGTTAAAATGAATTGTTCTATTTAAATGTTGTTTTTGTGTTTCTTTTTCTTTTCAAAACGACTCCACTTTCTCGACTTTTTTTTTTGGAATTTTTGCAGAATCTTATTCGTTTCCATAACTATGATTTTAAATAATATACTCACGAGTATAGTTCGACCGCCTCATCCGCGACCATGAGCGCAAACACGCATGCGCCATTCGGACCGAATTATTCTCAAAATAGGGTGGATGAATTGAGACGTTTTCCCCCTCCATTCTCTCTTTGCGGAGGAGAGACTTTCACCTCGCAGTGAGTAATAACGCCCCTTTTGGACGAGTCTATGTGTTCTGGCAGAATGGCAGCCAGAGTTGCGTTTGAAACGGTCGAACTATACCATCCATTTCAATTGAACCCTCATTAGAAGATTTAGAGTTATCGGAAATGAAGAGGATGGAGCCTAGTTTCGTTTACAAATGATGTATCTATGCAGATACTATCGGGACATTTCGAGCGAGAAATATGAAAAATCAACATTACCAGAATTTGAATCAGGGATCATCAGTTTTCTTGCTGGATGTGCATCGCAGTAGCATGCGTATGCTTGCAATGATATTTAGCAATGTCTTGGATTAGCAATGAATTATTTACTGACAGAAGATAGCTGCTTAATGCAAAATATTTCATTTATTTGCCCCATATTAGTACAGGACCTGCCCATTATTATGAACTAACATTATGAAAAAAAAAATAGTGGTAGAAAAGAAATCGCCATATACGGTGAACAGTCCTTTTCTGATGGGTGTTACTTTGGTAAGTTTCGGTGTAATTTCTAGAATTTTCTTTGCCTCGAACATTTAGTTGAATGTCTATGATTATTTTATATGATTCATCGTCCATTAAAAGTAATAATTACTCGATGAAACTTCCTTATTACATCTATTGAAAAGAGAAAAATACACATGAAATCGCACTGTCGTTTTCCAATTTTTGAACTTCTACAGCATTCACATATCAAGCTTTCTTAAATGGTCAAATTAAAAGATGAAAAATAATTCAATACACATTCAACTTTAAGTAGTATTTGATACGTTCTATTTAAGTTCTTTGATAAAACACAGTGAGGTTGGCTATGTGGCTCATTTTGCTGATACATGACTGCTTATTAAAAATTTGGGAACAGATACTTAATGGTTTGTTCTGTACCCGCACTGCATTTTATGTTTGATGTACCTTGAGATTTTTCTATATTAGGCTTTTAGAAAGGAGACTTTTAATTGATTTATACCGAAAATTGGCTTTGCTTTAGCATTTATTGTCATAAGATGGAACAAATGTTACTTACCATTATAAAACTCAAGTGCTATTTAATACATATGTGGGAAATTTACAGCAGAACAGTATACGACTAAGAAAGAAGACAAAATGCTTAATTTTATTTTGAAAGCAGCCGTTCTATTTTGCTAATG
>KK116783.1:624048-647442 GCA_000611955.2 Stegodyphus mimosarum
TGTGTCACTCGCATTTTTACGTCACAGAGATTACGTCGAGGATAGAGATCAGTCATCCGAATTTCCATGTATGCTTTCAAAATTAAGATTGGACTTCGTAGAACATCCAGCAGAAGATTAATTTGACGTGAATCGAATATTAATTAGCTACCGCATTTGCAAGAGATGTCAATTCCATTTGTGGTTAATCTAAAGGAAAGAAGAGATTAAGAATTATTACGAGTTGTAAAGTATTACTGAAAATTGATAATGTTTAAAAATATTTTACTATATATCCACAATTTATCTGAGTGATTTCCAAGTTAAAAAATTGTTTTCAATAACTATTTTTACTCGCCCGATTTTCGTCTTTTTTTATATGGGGAGGTAAGAGAAGTTCCTATTTCAACTTTTTCATTCAGGTTCGATGTTAAAAGTCGAAAATATGATCCGATGTCACGTAATCGTGAAATATATATGAAATCGTGTCATAATAACATTCCGTACCTTAAACTTCAGACTTATTTAATGTATCGATACAATATTAATATCATTGACGGTGATATCTATTGCAATAAATATGTAAGTTTTGTTTGATGATGATGCACTGTCGTCATCTTGCTATACAGTCACATCGATTTCTAAAATGTGATTATGGACAAAATATTACGAAAATTCTATACTTTTAATCAAAACGGAAGAACGGTTTTTTGAGTATTACTGGAACATAATAAAATTTAATTTAAAAATACAGGTCTGCAAAGAGCGCACCTAAGAAGATACTCATGAATCGTGAGTGATATTGTTATCGTAGTTCTAATAAAATAGCTCCATTACTTATTCGCTAATTTTTGAAAAATACTCTTTTCATTTTGTAACGAGAATGTTAAGCCTTAAATGAATATTTTTATGATTATTTGGCAAACTAGTTACAATATAATATTCAAATAAAAGATATGACCTTTTTTTCGGCTGAGAGGTTTTTATTAAATATTCGTAAATATATAAATTCGTTCGCCTTAAAAGCCATTCTTTTTCGGTTTTCTTTCTTCACGCACAGTTGTTTTCGAAGAAATATTTAAAGTATACAAGTATGTTTTTTTGAAATTTTGCTTTTTAGGTAAACAGTGAAAGGGTTTCTCGCTAATAAATATTCAATGGCCAAGAAACAGCAGATTTAACGTACAGTCAATGAAGTCAGTGTGGTATGTGCAATATGTGCAATACAATTTTAAGTTACTTTGTACTTTGATTTTAGCTACTTATTAAAAAAAAAAGGATTCTTCGCAGTATGAAAGAAAGACTGAAATGTCATAAGTTTGGTGTTTTCACTCCCGCGGAAGGAAAAAAAGACTCCCGCAGAAGAAAGGAAAAGACCTAATTATCGCCCCCTTCAGGAAACTTGAAGTGGAAATGAAATGGAATATCATGTCTGATTTATTAACCCTAACTACTACAACCAGATTAACGTCGAAATAAAATGTTTATTGACGCGTCGACCTGACCTTAACACTAACCGAAATCAACAGGAACTGAACTTCCGGTATATTTTGTATGGAGAATAACCAGCTTCTCAATATAAAGTTGAAGATATTCGTAATCTAAGCAAAGCCTATTAAACTTTGACTTACTCTGCCGCGGCGAATGAAAGCAAATAAATCTGTATCGGCAAGTTAGAGTAAACAGCAAGAATACAAAGTACAGTAATAGTCAACTAAAGCTGTCAAACTCTCTTCTGTGAACTTAGAAAATTAATTCTTATTTATACCTTAAAGTAATTTGTAGTCTAGTGGAAGCTGATGAGGCCAAAATCATAGGATAACTGATTGCGTAAAATAGTTTAATAAATATTTTGGGATTGTTTGCTATTACATGTCTGTTCAAACCGATAAGTATTGTTATTTTGTTATTTACAGTTGCAAGTGTCTCGTGCCTTTGGAAATACGGATAAATGAGTTTTTTCCTCAGAAAAGGGAACTTGCCGTACATTTTATTTGCTATAATTAAGTATATTTATGTAGGGGTTTTGTATATTTTTTATAGTATTTTGTTGATGTTCTACGTGTTTCTGAAAAGGAAGACAGTCGAAGGATTCATTCTTAAACCGATGTTTAAGACTTTACGTTAAAAGTAAATTTCATTCCTTTCGAATTAGAAGTGGAAGAAATGTCATTCATTTTATGAATAAAAGTTTTGTGCATATACTTCACACTAGAGTCTAAATCACATTAATACTGAAATTTATTTTGTAGATATCTGTTTTGGTATGTGAGGAAGAGTTAGCTGTGCAGTTTGTTTTCCCCAGAAGTGTTTTGAATTTAAGCTGAATGGAGATATCCGTATGACAATGAACTTTAAGCGGATTTTTAGTTGGTTAGATGAAGTTTGAAATTATGATCACAAGTATTCCTTAAGTTATTCAAACTAAGTTTGAAAATTAAATATGGAAGAGCCTTCCAGATGACCGTATACTTGTTTGTAAAGTATCTGTCGAGAATGGACGAACTCATTTGTTATTCACTCATCTCATCACTGAAAACGTTATCTAAAGTGCACCAAAGGGGGCGACCGAGCTTATCCCAAGGGGAAGGGGGAAGAAAATGTACATGTAAAACCAAGTCTTAAATGAGAATCGAAAATTACAGCCTTGGGGCTTATACTTTGTGTACAGGGTGTGTCAGTACAGCGGTGACAACTTTCAGGAGAGAGAGCGTACACCTAGACGATGGGAAATCACATATCAATGGATGGTCGGAAACGCTTTCCTGGCGCGGTAGTGGCGACACAAAAATAAAAAAAGAAAGGAAACGAACGGGGTGAGAAAACATGTTTATTATTCGGAGTACAGCAAAAATAAAGAAAAAGCAACATAAAGAGACAACGATCTATATCGTCATCATAGAAGGTGTTCGAAATTACGACCCTTCCCGTGATGCAGGAACCGTACGTCATGTATCTTCTATGTAATCTTCTATTCGTGATGCAGATCTTCCATGCGCCGGAGAAGTGAGGCCTGCATCATGGTCCGAGATCGTGATTTCGAACATTTTCGTAATGACGATCGTTGTTTGTTTTTGTTTTCATTTTTTGGTTTCTGCTGCACTGAACATAAGAAAACACGTTTTGCCTCACTGTTTGTGTCCTTCCATTTTTACGTTTTGTGTTATCACTACCGCGCCAGGAAAGCGTTTCTGACCATGCATTGCTATGTGGTTTTCCATCGTCTAGGCGTACTCTATCTCTCCTGATACACCCTGTATTCATGCCAGCTAACTGCTGTGGCGTACTCTATCTCTCCTGATACACCCTGTATTCATGTCAGCTAACTGCTGTATCTCCTTACCCGTAGCCGAGTGTTTCAGATCGCTGAATATAGATAGTCCGACCTGGGTTCGAGTATAGGTGAACAGGCTGACTGCGTGGTTGGTTTTCGTGGTTGTCTCCACGTGTAACGTGCCTACGAGCCAGTTTCCCTTCAAAAGTCTTCCAGGAAGGCATGCCTTCGTTTAGGAAGCTAGCCCACGCGTGCTTTGCCATATTAGAAAAAAAACTAATCACTATATCATCCAGGGAGGCAGGGCATTCTTAATATATTGAGTACTCCAAAAAAACTGTTGTGTGTGTGTTTTTTTTGCTGCGATATTTTTTTACCTATCTTCTTATTTTTCTGTTTCTTATATTTTTAATTTTGATATTTTGTTTCTAAATTGCACCGGTGAGTAGTTTTGCTTGTAAATTTTAGTGGTAAATTTAAAGAATCTTTTATACTATTGAAGCTAAAATATTCCTGCTTCCGATATAGCTATGAAAAGTCAAAAGAAATGATTGTGGTATGTATGTATATGAAATCAATATAATACTGTATATGTGTTGACTTTATTGTTAGTTCGGCCTTGGATACTTCTATTATGGCTTGAAAGAAAGCTGATTGAAGCTATATTAGAAACATTTTAAAAATGGGAAAAAAATCCTGCTGGTTTCCCATTTTCACGCGTTTTAGCGTCAGCTTCAACATTTGGTCGCCTTCTGATTTACTAAAGAAGTAGCAATAGATGATTATGTAATAATATGTTTTTGGAAATGATTAAGAAATAATTAAAGTCAATAACAACTTAGCAAGTTATTGTACTTTGCATTTTTGGTATCTTAAACTTTCCCTTCATTATATTGCTCTGAATTTCTATAATTTTCATTACGATAATTTTTATTGACTCATTATTAAACTGAATCGAACGAAAACTTTAATAATTGATCAATTCATTACTGTGCTAAAATTTATTTCTTAAAATAAATTAACTTATTTTTTAAGAATTTTTAATGAAAATGTACCGTGAAATAAATTACATTGTGACATTGTGTTGTCTTCTGACTGTACAAGTTTTTTGTACTTTCTAATACTTTTTACATCTTTTATTATAAAAATAACTATTATGAACTTCACTTTCTTATTGTAAACTGGAACGAATAAAACATACGAAATTTTTAACCTTTCGGAAGATTTGAGTTTCTAGAATCTCTTCAGAATTTTCTGACATAACAAGTTTTCAGAAGAGAGTAGGGAAAAAGGAGAAAGAAAAAACAAATACCCCCCTTATCACTCTATTTTTAGCTGAAATCGTTTTCTCCCCCTCAAGTACCATATTTGTATATTTCCCTTTCTCTCTCTTTTTTTTAACGAAAGATTTCCTGTTTAAGCAATTCTTTCCTGAGATATAGAAACCTATCTAGAAAGAATACACTTTATTTAGTATTAAATTTCGATCTGCAGAAGCATATTAGAAATTTTTACATTTATATAAATTAAAGAAGTTATAGAATTATAATCTCATCTTGAAAATGCATAGCTTTGCTGTCAGAATAATGCTTATCAATGAACTCATTTTCGACAGTTATTAATTATAATAATTTTCCGGAAAACCAATTCTCTTTCATCGGTGCAAATTTATATGTTTGGAAGTTTACTTACGAATTTTGCTGTTGACTCGGAGTTATGTAATAGTATTATTTTTCTAAAAATGTTTTCGAAAGCGAAACAAAATACAAAAGATACGAATCTGAAATCAAAATTGTATACATCTGCCTTCGGTCCGTATGGGATGAGTTTGTACCAAGTAAAAAAGTTCTTAAAGCAATAAAGTCTCGCAAAGTAAAATGGATTGTAAAGTATAGAAAATAAAATATAGAAAATAGATCTGATTTTTTTGTCTGAATTGTATAAAATTGCAATAACTGTATACGTATAATGTACTATTTACGTACAGTGTATTAGTGCACTATCTAAACATGATAAAATTTCAGAAACTATGTTCGTCGCGAAAAAATATGTAGAATAAATTGATCGCTTCAGTTTTTCTTGTGTTCTCAGGTTACTTTTATCCCGAGGTTTGGCAGATGGCAGTCGGGTGCTTTCTCATTATAATTCAATAAACTAACTAAATCGCGACTACCCATTCCCTGACTGTACTTCATTAATGTCTCTTTCTAAAGCAAGTAATCCTTGCGTGCTTTGCCTTAATTAATAAGGAAGCGAACAACCAAGCAATAAAATAGCGGAACACAACTTAGGAAGCTATTTCAATGCTTTCGATGAAAATTACGTTATTAAACGCAGTTTCCGTGTCATATCTCTTTGAATTATGTAGTATCATTCAGGTAAGTGTCATCATTAACTTTTTATTTTACAGTAACTATAAATTATGCTTGTTGCTTTTGCGTACTGTAATTAATTGCAGAGAACGTCGTGCCTTGTTCGCTTCATATTTTTAAAAGTATATTTATTCTATTTTGTATGCAAATGTATATTTTACCCGAGTCTTAACGACAGTTAAGTTTCAATTTCAATTAAATGTAGCTTAATACATTTTCAAGTTGTGCTATGCTTTAACCGCATGCGACAACATTGCAGCCCAAGACAGAGATTTGTAAGGGCGTACATGTACTTTTCTGGGGCGTCTGCTTGGCACTGTGCCACAGGCAAGCCCTCTACGCCATTGGCCGCATCCGCGCGCGCACTCTGTAGCTTTAAGTCATCGGATACTTTCCGGGGCTAAAAAGTTTACGGGATAAAGTTAATTTATAAAAGGTTGCTTTCAAGCCTAGGTTATCTATAAACACTCACTTTCTGGGAAGATTTGAAATATTTTACTGGTGGTTAATAGCTAAATGTATTATGGTTTCTTTTCACTATCAAAGCAATCGACTAAATTTCTTTTTATAAAATTATTTTCGTTGATATAAAAATAGAAGTTTCTGAAGCTTTATACACCTTTAAATCATGCAAGAAAAATAATAAATATTTTTTAATGCTGTAGAGAGCGGATTTTCAAAATGAAGCTTCAAACTCGAAATAATTTAGATGAGCATATGGTACATGATTATGTAGACAGTAATAATGAAATTCATTAATGTGGTAGTGACGATAAGAATAGTTAAACAGATGATACTGGAAGAAATCGAATAACGAAGTGAAAATGAAAATTATCATTGTTTAAATGGCAGTGCTTAATTTCTGGATTTCAGCTTTTCAGTGATGATAAAATTGTATCGTTTCTTAATTGTGAAGTAGGATGGTACATAATCTTATATTATAAGACAAAATTGAAGAATTGTATCGCTAATTTATTTCACAGAGAAGTAAAAATTAATGTTAAGTTACAAAGTTATGATCAAGTTCCTACTGCAAGTGTGTAAGATATTTTAGAATTTCGAACAATAGTGTATTAAAATAGTAATTTAAATTTGTCAGTGAATCTTGTAAAACCTGTAACTAAATTTAGCTAGCTCAGTTACAAACAACTCGAAGATGCTATATGAATTATACGAGTGAAATTTCACCTCTTAGAATTTCTAAACTCTAAAACAGACAGACGCAGAAGTGAGGTGATTTTTAAATTCATTCTGCCTCATCACTTGTGATATTAAAAAATACACACCATCAATTATCAGTCATCTGGATCTGGCTTAAAAAGCTTCTTTTAAAACTGTTATAATCTCAAATACTTATCTTGAATTATCTTGAAAAGGCACAAGCTTCGCCTAAAACCGCTCCTTGCGCAATAATATTTATTTCGAGACTAGCGCTGGTGTCGCTCAGAGAGAAAACGTTTTACGGCAATGCTCTGACGACGGGCAGGCCAGAACATTCACATAATCTACATACACAGCAAATGAATAATATGCGCAATTCTTGCAGCTTTACGGTAAAACTGCTTGCCAATTTACATAAATTCTAGAATAAACGAAATTCGTATGAATGAGGCAAATGTGAAAGATATAAATTAAACAGTATTTCAATAGTAAAACTTCAACATCAATACCACTGTTTAAGTTCTTAAATTTTGAATCGGAAGATTTGCAAACGTTTCTCTTCGATTTCGTTTACTTGTAATTTTTGCATTTATGATTTTGTCAAGGTTGGTTTTCTTATGATTTTCATTAACTCTTTGTTACTCGGAGAGAAACTCTCCTTAAGGCATAATGTCTGCATACACAAAATACAATTTTAGCCTATATTGCCATAGTTAATCAAACCAGTGCAATAATATAATTTAAACATTAAAAAAATTGAAAGAAAATCAAAGCGAGAAGAAAAATATCAAAACAAATCCAAATAGGGAGAAAATCCCTACATCTAGAGAAAACATAACAAACTGGCTAAAATAGAATATAAAACTTTCATTCTAATATAGAAAACCTGCAGCTCAGCATCGAGATCGTCGAAATTTTAAATAAATTCCTGCATGAACTGTGTAACTAATTTGAGTCAAATGCACAGTACTGGGGCAGGGAACTGCTACATTAAGATTTCGTTCTTTAAAGCGAACAGCTTTAAAAAGAAACTTCGCAAAATTAAGAACTATATCAAAAAACACAACATTGATATGTTAATGCAAAATGAGACTCAGCTTAGATCATGTGACAGGATCAAATCGCATGGCCTCAACATATTGTTGCGTTTTACGGGTTCGTGGATTTGAGAGTATCCGATGAAAACACGATGCAGAACAGTAAAAAGCCCAATTTATTTACAAGAATCACTATTTACAGCACAGTTCCAAAATTACCTTTAAAATCGTCGAAAATCTACAATAAATACGCTGAAACAATCAGCAACACAGCTTCAGGCTGTAACTGTACAGGTAGCTTCACGGCAACACTAAACTTATAATAAACACCGTGGAACAATCACCAATACACTGTCAAGCTATACTGTAAAGATAGCTTCACGGCAAAGCACTATCTCGATTGCTTTCCGTTCACAAAACTCTCGCGTAGCTTAGCAGCTATTCTCACAATAATCACAACGCTCACAGTACTTCACAATACTTCACAATCTCTTCGCCACTAACTGCTCTCAGAAACGCAAGGGTTTATATAGCTTTTCTTTAAGTTCGACACGTTTCGAGAAATATCTCGACAGGAAGTTATTCTAGAAGCTTCCCGATTGGACCATGGGGTATCGCCAATTTGGTCGCCAAATGGGCGATAAAGTCGCCAATCTGGCAACCCTGCCATACACTATTTTATGGCAACCCTAGTGCTATTCCGGAAAGCTTACATACAGGCGCAACCGCCGAATTTTTCGTAACAATATTTTGCGCGGTCAGAAATCATAACCCAGGTGACGGGACTGCTATTATCATTAAAAATTATCTTAATACAGCAGTTACATATTATCGACTTCCATAAACATTGAAACGACTGCAGTTATTATTTATGATACCACCAAAGAAGCATTTTTATTTATAACTGCCTACAATCCACCTAGCCTCAATTGCATGGCTTCAACATATTTCGCGCGGACAGAAATCATAACCCCGGAGGCAGGATTGCTATTATCATTAAAAATCATATTAAATACAACAGTTACTTATTATCGACTCCCATAAGCATTGAAACGACTTCAGTTCTTATTTATGGTACCACTAAAGAAGCATTTTTATTTATGCTTGCCTACAATCCACCTAGCCACGTGAAGTCTAATCAGGACCTTCACATTCTCACTACTGCCGAAGTACTGACAATAATCGCTAGAGACTTTTAACTCAAATAGTCCAACCTGGCACTCTAGATGCACCAACACCAATAGCAGAATCCTTCGGATGTTTGCTGACCAAAATGATGTAAAGATAACTAGACGTAGTAAACCTACCGGGATGCACCACGGTGGTACGGTGCCTTGCGCTTATGTATTGTTGCGTTCGTTATAGATTGAATGCACAAGTTTTTAAAAAGTTAACAAAAATTTATTCTTTCCACAAGAAATAAACCAAAATGCTGAAATATTTCTTCGGAGATATTCGTACAATATCACAATATCTCAAACGTTAAGCAAAACTCAGTTAAAAAACAGAGAAACTAATTCTATCTTACAGCGAAATCACTACAATCAATAACAGCATTAAGTAAACAAACAGTTCGCTTAAAACAGCTACAACTACAACTGAGATGAGATGTTTTAATTCGGCTTTTGTAAGCGTTTAAATTATTAACTAGAATCTTCTGGTAAAACCTTGATTTTTCTCGAGATTTGTGGACGGCAACAGTAATTACGAGGTGTTTATTTATTTAATATTAAATGTACGCGCTCTTTTATTTTTTACTTTTCCGACGTAGCTTTGTCTTCAAAAATCGTCTGCGTTGCATGGGAAAATAAAGCAATTTTAATTACAATTCTAAACAAATAGCTAAATAAATACGAAATCCGTAACAGTATATACAAAGCCAATGGCTTACTCAAACTCAGGTAAAAACCAATTGATTGCATTCCTGTTTCAAAGCCATGCCCAACGGCCAATGGAGGAACGGGTACCTAAAGTTGCCAAAAACTTAGACATAAAACGTCATCACATATCCACTTTGTATATTGGAATTTGCTGACCGTTGAATGAGATAGAGAAAGTAATCCTCTTATGCAAAATTATAGCGTGGATGCTAAGAAAAATTTAATTTCTTTTCATTTTGTTCATTTATTTTTAAGATGACAACTATTAGAATGATTATTTATTAACTTTTTGAGAAAGTGTTTTTGTGATTTGCTGTTGTAAATCATTACACTGCATAAATAATTTGTTATTATTAGTCTTATGATAGCTGAATAAGCAGTTAGTTTTAAAATGTGCATCGTCGATAATTCAGTTTGTCTTTCATGCAGAGTGTCTAAGAAAAAGTGTGGCAAGTTGCATGGCATATTTAGAAATTTAAAAGAAACAAACACGGTTGGAATCCATTTCGGTACACTTATTCTTTCTGGAGCTATGCGACTTCCAAGTCTAGTGCTATCATTTCCGACTGGATGACTGGAGGACGCCGATTCCGGGGGATGTTTCTTTGACTGCGGATCACCTGATTTGAAACCCATCAGTTTCTTCTTATGGGGCCAAATGAAATCAGCTGTGTACGAAAAGTCTTTTAACTTTGAAATGGAGTTTATTGGGTGCATACATTCTCAGACAGCATTTGGACGATGGTATCGCCAAACATTTGAAAACCCGACCATTCAATACCGCTTGTGTGGACGTCAACGGCCGGTAAAGCATTTATTATAAGATATATAAAGCAGAGTATATTAGAGATGTGCTTTGTCTGCGTTATCAATAACATAAAGTAATATGTATTGTAAATAATATAATACCTATTACATCTTTCACCGTGCATAGTGAAGAATATATCGTGATCTATCTCACAAGAGCTTTGTTTTCTCACCAACTCGCCGCGTTTTCGCAACTCGCACATGTATTGAGAAGAATGAAAGCGTAGCCTGGATGCTCCCTTACCTTTAGTCGCTTGTTTTTATGTATACTGTTTTATCCTATTTATATTTTTTGTATACGGTTTCCCCAAAACATCCAGTACTAATGACATTCTCGGCCATTCAATTGCGATATGCATGGTCGTATATAGTATATATATATATCTTTCCTATTCCACACTGCATCTACGATCCCTTCATTCGCTTGACCGAAATGTGAAGATGAATTTGAAATTGCTGCTCTTCTGATTGAAGCTGTATACTGGAATCATTGCAACAGCGGTTTGTTTCTTCTAATCTCTGTTTCAGGGCCATTATTGTTGCTATTGTTTATGCAGAGTGTCTAAGAAAAAGTGTGGCAAGTTCCATGGTATATTTGGAAATTTAAAGGAAACAAATACCATTGGAATCCATTTCGGTACACGTATTCTTTCTGGAGCTATGCTACTTCTCGCCATTTTGTATTTTGATGTTGAACGAAAAATGAAAGAAAAAGCACCATTTGTAGCATGTGGAAGCTTTTTGTATTTCTTTCGCGTAATGTGAAGGAGGGGACTTTATAAGGTAATTACCTTATAAAATTATAAGGTAAAGTAGATAAACAATTTCTTATAATCTTATTCTCGATCAACATCAGTTTAGAAAAGACATAACAAAAGACCTACATTTTTATTTAAAAAATAATATTATAACGTATGTTGCACATGGCAGATACTTACTGTTCTATCATCAAAGCGTGCTAATTTCAGTACAGTATTAATCTTCATTTGAGGAAATAAATGTAAAATCATATATTCGGCATCCCGATTTTAAAAAGTGCATCATGAGAATGATGCGTGCATTTTTTCATTTATGTACGATGTTTTTTGGGCAACGGTTTTATGGACCCTTTGTAACTTGTATAATCGCACCGTAACTTAACCGTCACTTAGTTTTGTTTAGAAAAATTTGTGATAAATCAGTTCCGAAGATAACATTTTATTTTAAAATTGTTTCAACTATCACTTTTCGCAAGAAAACGAAAGTGTTAGTGCATGAATGAAAGGAACGAAAAAGGATATTCCGTTCCAGTCAACTATAAAAACTGTTGAATATATTAATACTTAATACAAGTGTTGGGTAAAAATTAGTGACTATATGCCGATAGTTTCAAAAATGTTTTATTGCCATAGATACATAAACTTATAATATCCGAATAAAATGCCTGCCATATCTTTCACGTGCTTTAAGTTACTGGCAGGCGTCGTACGCCATCAGCACTTGCATTTCTGTTGCTGCATCGAAGTGATCATCTCCTACTGCCACATAAGTAAGCGAGGATAACCACCTCTCTCTTCTACTGAAATTGACCTCCTGCAGTGGTTCTTTCATTCTATTATAGTTGTATGAACTTATATCAGACGAGTGTGGCGGGTGTTCAAGTATCCTCAATTGCTACCTTCCCAGAAGAACTGTGATATCTCTCGCATTATGACTCTGTATGCTATCATGGAAAACGGTAGTATTCGTTACCTAAGACTATACAGACATTAGGATTTTTTTGAAGCAGAAGACAAAAAAATGAGCAATGCCCTCGACGTGACTGGAACCTCAGACCTCTCGAATGCGCGCCGAATGTGAGCATTACACCACCAAGGCATGCTAAGAAGGCAGAAGGAAAACCTTATAAGAGAATCACTTACGTCCAGCCACTAAAGAAAAAGCAACGTTTGTTATTGACGGATCTTATCATCCTCCATGATAGCACAAGCTTTATGACCGATCTAGTGCGAAGGTGGAGATGGGAGATACCAGTAAACGTCATCAATTTTGTGTGAGTGCTGGACACTAATTATGTCTCAGATAACAAATCCCATATATTTATCATGACTGTGTACGTTGTTATAATGCAAGCATTGTTACGGATGTAATATGAGAAATCCATGGGAGGTTACTGGAATACCCTCTAGTGGCCGGATATAAGTCCGTGTCACTCTGCTGCTTTTTCCAAAATAAAAAATACTACTGCGAAGGATCTATTGCAGTAGTACAGAGAAAGATATGTGTGCTTCAGGGGGGGGGTCTTTGCTGTGCATCAGTAGAAATGCATTTTCTGATGGTGTACAGCACTTTACGGAAGTGTGCTAGTGGCAAATTTAGTGGAAGGTGATAGGCATGTAGACGATTATGTTAAAGGATTCCAAGTGTTTCTATCTATGCTAATAAAAACTTTTTCGGAACACATTTACTGAAAGAAACGAAGATTTCCAAAGTATAATTGATAGAATTTGGATGCTGTAAAGAATTAATACCTTACTGTTGTAGATATTGTTCATAGTAAATTAGTTGTTCTTTGTTTAATTAACATAAATTATTTTATGTATTTTATGTAAAATTTGTTTCGACTTGCTTAACTGTTATTATTATAAAGTACATATATACATCATTAACAAGACTGCATTATATTACTAGGTTAAATGAAGGCGAAAAAGTTTTATGTTATGAGAATGCTACTTGATTATGATTTTCTTGTAGTGTCAATAGTTGCACGTGATTATTCTGAATTAAAAAATTCGTAACTGAGTGCATTTATTTTTGGCAAAAATATTAATCAGATCTGTATCTTCAAATCTTTGAAAAAGATTTATATTACTTTGTAAGTTAATTAGCTTCATTTTTAGATTTTTCTGGTGTCTTTTCTAGAGTTTAATTCTTTCAAGTTGGACTTCAAAGAATTAAACTCATGAAATCTTTGAAATACCATATTTACGATAAATACATAATTGAAATATATTCTCGTATCGTCAGATTGAACACCGAGCGCCAAGAAATGATGTTCGAGAATTTTTTATCTCAGCTGTCATGTTTAGCTATATGGGTACTTGAAATCTACTAGATAATATTGACTTCATGGTATATTAAGATACTGGGGAGGGAGATAAGACCGTTACAAGATCAGAATCATTAACAGAATATTTAAAAACCAGGATGTGCTAGGAAAGAATATAGATTATTTAAACTTATTTAAAATAAAGTATTGGAAGCTGTATTGCATGCACAACCTCTAAATCTCTATCGACGAGTTTAAGATAGGAAGTTAGATACTGGAAGTTAAGATACTGGAATAGATACTTTTTGCATATGTTTACAAAAAAATAGCAATCACATTCAGAATATTTGTAAATAAAGTTACATTATGCTTAATCGTGCTAATATATTAACTTCTATTGTAAATGACGAATTTTGAGACATTCTGTGTGAAAGGAAGATTGACTTCATTCGCTGTCAAGTGCGTGGGTTGAGTTAAAAATGTTAAAGAAGTAATCTGATGGTTTCAACTTTCTTTTCTATTTTTTTTTTAAACAGCCTTCATTACTTTTTTTGATAATGTAATCTTTTAACTAACGCAACAGGTTTTAGTCTGACAAGTTTGTAATTAATTATGTGTATTCATATACATTCAAGTACAATATATGAATTCAAGTATAAGATATGTATATTCATATATATTCAAGTATATGAATATCTTGACATTACATATACACATTCAAGATAGTCATGTACAAGTAAAGGATATTTTTTTTATTTTTCCTTCCTGCAAGTTGATATTTTTCTGTTTAATTCAAGTTTTGTTTCAAAGCCAAAGTTTTAACTAAAATCGTTTTCGCATAGCGAATCGGTTGGCGAGATAGAGTGAATTACACTCACGTTTGTGAAAATTGCAACACCATGAAGGACTTACGCGAGTGAGCTGAAATTTTCAGGAAATGCAAAGTAGCGCATGATATGCAAATGATTAGAATTGCAAATCCGTAGCGCATGCGTATGCTGAGCAGCGCCCTCTGAACGGCTGATGGATCCGAATAAATAGACGGCTGTAGCGAGGCGTGTATGGTTATCGGTGGTTATCTGCTAGTGGTAAACGTTAACTCAATCTGTACTTATGCCTCGTCGACGAAAGAGAGCGAGATTTGAACAACTTACAGAGTTTGAACGAGGGAGAATCATCGGCCTTCGTGAAGCTGGATTGTCGTATCGTGCAGTAGCCTCTCGTGTGCAGCGTAACAGCAGCACAGTGATGCGCGTTTGGAAGCAGTGGACGGACGAGTGTCGGACAACTCGGAAATCCGGGAGTGGACCCCGAAATGTGACGTCAGCTCGCGATGATAGACACCTGGTCCGCATGGCGCGGACGGACCGTACAGCTTCCTCTAGACAATTGGCAGCACTGTGGTCAATAGCTACAGGTGTTTCATTGTGTGCTTCATCAATTCGTAGACGTCTGCTGCAGTGTGGACTGCGCGCACGGACTCCTTTATACAGGATCCCCCTAACGCACGACCATCGCCGCCTGCGGCTACAATGGGCCAATCAGCATAGAGACTGGCGTGCTGATTGGCAGCATGTCGTGTTTTCTGACGAATCCCGCTTTAATTTGTGGTACCATGATGGCCGCATTCGTGTCAGACGCTATGCCGGTGAACGCCACCTTCCGGAGTGCATTATCGAACGCCACAGTGGACGAACACCCGGAGTTATGGTCTGGGGCGCCATAGCATATCATAGACGATCTCAATTGCTACGAATTGTGGGCAATCTGAACAGCAACCGGTATATCCGTGAAGTTCTACAGCCCGAAGCTGTTCCCTTCCTTCAAAGCTTGCCAGGCGCTGTATTTCAACAGGACAATGCCCGCCCTCATACTGCTCGGATTGTTAAATCCTTCTTTGCAGCGCAGCAGGTACAGCTTCTTCCTTGGCCTGCGTGTTCCCCGGATATGTCGCCAATTGAACATGTGTGGGATGTCATTGGTCGGCGTCTTACTCGTGATCCTCGTCCTGTTGCGTCTGCAGACGAACTTTGGGTACGCGTACAAACGATATGGAATGCTCTTCCTCAGTCAGACATTCAAACTTTGTTTGACTCCATGCCACGTCGTGTAGCAGCACTTATTGCGGCGCGTGGTGGCCACACAAAATACTGATTCTGATCTCTTGTTCTTGTTTGTTTGCTTTGAACATTTAATCATTTATTTGTACCACTACCACTCAACTGTGTATTAAATTGCATTCAATTATGACGATTCCTTCTTGGTGTTGCAATTTTCACAAACGTGAGTGTATTAAAGTTTTATAGCTGAGATTGTGAAGGAAAATGCATTATTCAAGAGGCATAAATGGATGTATGATTAAAATTTTTGATCCATTATTCATGTATCTCATATATCGTCCAAAGATAGCTATTTTTCAATGAGACATTATTTAAATTTTGGTTTTCAAACTTTGCTGGTTATTGTCCATAGCTCATCAAAATTAGTTGTTACTGTGAGATGTAATACTTTTATTATTTCTGTACTTATGTTTGAAAATAAAAAAATAATGTAATAATGTAAAAATAATGAGATAAATGTATTAGCTATAAAAGCTAGTTTTAAAATGTTTTAATTACAAACATTTAATTTAATTAAAACTCATTATTTAGTTAATAAGTTTATTATTTTAACATTTAATTTGAAGGTCTAGAAATAAAAACATGCCATCAGCATATTAAGATATCACATCATATTTGGTTGCGACGGACGACAACCAAAGGAGTCCTACTATGAAATGAAATGGCACCCCAGACTATCACTCGTGGTTGTCGGCCTGTCTGCCGGAAGACAGTGAGGTTGGTATCACACCGCTGTCCGGGGCGTCTTCAGACTCGCCTTCGCTGGTCATCGGGGCTCACTTCAAAGAGGGACTCATCACTGAAGACTATTCTACTCTAGTCAGTGACATTCCAGTGCGAATGAGCCCGAAACCACTGCAAACAGTTTTAACGTTGTACAGAGGTCAATGGTAGACGGCGCAATGAAGCACTAGTTGGTACTTGCGGTCACTGAAGCACTAGTTGCACGTACAATCGATGATAATGACGCATCTGGGGCTGTGAGTGCCGCTCTGACGATTGCTCGGTCTTCACGTTCTGTCGTTTCTCTAGGCCTACCGCTTCCTTCTTGACACTGTGGGCGGCCATGGTTCACCCATTCCTGCCAACATCGTCTGATAGTGGCATCGCTCCTGCTCAAATGTCGAGCTATTCGCCGATAAGACAAACCGGCTTCTTTGAGCCCAACTATACGACCTCCCTGAAATTCTGACATCTGCGCATATCTTTCGCGCACCTGCATGCGAGGCATAATTACTGTCTACCAGAGTACACGGAATGAAATTCACGAAGAATTTATGAGCTGGATTCGTAATTTCTCCTCTTAAATATCCTGCCAGCTGCGCAGATCAGATGCGCTGTAGCGACAACCGTTCATTCATTGGCAGCCAAAATGGAGAATTTTGCATTTTCCGTCGAAACCTGTAACGGTTTAACTTTAAGAGGTTTAATACAAGCATACCCATTAATGATAAATTTATTCTTTCCTTGAACCTTTTTAATGAGAGTATTTAAATATAAAAATAAATAAGTCAACAAGAATTGTTATCCATGTAGGCTTTATATATCTCGTCGATAGTTTTATTTATTTATTTATTTTTGTGTCATTAAAATATTTGTTTTATTCATTAAATCAAAAAACTGTTTTAATATAGCTTTTTAACATAACTCCCTCACCTTGTCATACTGAATAATTTCTGAATACTCACTTTCAGTTTCATTCGCGGATAAAGTTTATTACTTTAGTTATTACATCAATAATCGTTTACATCTGCACGCTTTTGGCACCGTATTTACAACAAATACGTATCTAAAATATATTCGCTGGCTGCATGCAATTGCTTCGAAAGCCTCATGAGGCCCATCGGCCGCCAGTTTGAGATTACTATCATAGAGTATCCGAAGTGAAATAATTCTTGAGTGAAATGTCTATAAGATGGCTCACCGCTGAATTAATGTATGATCTTTTCACTTGAAAATAGAGTATAACAAAATTCCTTTAAGCTCTCTCTTAGATAACAATAGCTACGGTTATCGCTTCTTTTTTTAGAGTCTGGAAATATCTCAATTAGTGAGAAGCTCCGCTTACTGCGTTACCTTTGCTACGAAGTTTTATAACAAAGCTTTTTAAGATATCAGAGTATGCTATATCCATAATGCCCTTATCTTCCCCTTTACGTATGCAATCTATTCGATACCCTAAGCTACCTTGGTTGCCTAATAGATTTTTTGTGATTTCCCCTGAGTCACATGAATAAGCATCAATTTCTCTCAAAATGTTCTCCAATGAGGCGCCCATCCTCTTAAGCACATAGCTTCCACATGCTTTTCCATAATCTAAGTAATACATCTCAAGCAACACAGTGGAGATTTGAAAGAATATAATCTAATTCTGTTTTGCAAAGTGTTGTCTAAAATTTTAAGTCTAAAATTTTTTAATATTAGACTTCAAACTGTACAGTTTTTTGCTGTTTTAACTAAAATGTTACTAATCAAACCAGTTTAGAAGTAAGTCTGGCTTTATAAATTACAAAGTTTAAAAAATATTTTTTTGGCATCTCTTCTATGTTTTAACCGTGAATATGATTGGAAACAGTTGATGTAGTTACGCACTTTTTAAGCACTTTTAACTAGTCGATGTTCGATGTAAAACATAGGAAACGTTAAAAACGTTATGTCTGAAAATGTAATCAAGAGCATATAAATAATGTTTATAAAAGCAATTAGTAATAAAGGCGAGGTTCAAGGTGTTTCAAGAACCTTATAAATTACTTTTATCATAAGTTTTAAAATTGTTTTTCCAACTGAATGCGTCTTTTTTAGCCAGTCTCGACAGTGACATATTATCAGAGTTTGACTGTACATCTCAGGGCAAAAATGAAGATTTTTATCAAAATAATCCTCTACAGCGTATTGGAAAATAACAACGGATAAATAAAAACAAAACAATCTTTATATGTACGTTGTACATACAGTTTTACATATTGTATATACAGTGCTGAGCACAAGCTTCGTCATCCTGCAACTGAAAAAGAATATTATATTTTCCCTTCGAAAATAGTCTTGCAAATTCCCGAAACTTAGGTTAATTCTTGTTTTACTTCATTATTTTCAACATAACATAATAGCACAAGTAATGTAACTTTAGAAAGTAAGTTCTTTAAGTAGAAACTTAATGCAACTCTATAATGCTTCATTTATCATGAGAGACTGGTACGTGTATTATATATTTGGCTTAGAATCTATAATAATAAAAGAAAATATTTGTGTGTGAGTGTATACTGTATAGTGTTGCGGCAGAGTCCTAGGAAAAGGCTACAGCGATGAAATTTGCCATATTTCCGGACGGGGCTGAACTATATACATCTCCTAAGCGATGTTTTCTTAAATTTAATCTAGCTTCTTTTTTTTTTCTTTTTTAAATTTAAGGCTGAAGCCAATTTTTAACGGAGTTCTACATTTTTGTTTTCGCTTTAACAATATCGAACTAATCATCACAAAATTTCAGCTAACCATATTAAGTAATTTTGCTCCTTTTTCATAAATAAATTTCTTTCTTTTCTTTTTTTTTAATTTATGTGTAATTTTAGAAACTTTTGTTTAGATCTTGAAATAGATTTCTAGAATCTTCTAGAGAATATTTGAAACTGAATGCTAATTAACTCATACGAAATAAAGTATATGAACGTTTAATTTTTTTAAAGTTCTTCGATGTGTTCTTGTTGTAGAATATAAAATTTCCGTAATTTATATTTTATCAATAAATATTGACAAAATAGTACCATAATTTTTATTAATTATTATTTTAGAATATAAAATTTCCATAATTTATATTTTATCAATAAATAGTGACAAAATAGTACCATAATTTTTATTAATTATTATTTTAGAATATAAAATTTCCATAATTTTAAACTATTGATAAGTGTCAATCGGTTTTCACTAAACTAGATACAAAATTGAAAACCTTTTTTTCCTCTGAGGAAGTAGTAAAAGCTGAATCAACACGACATTTAAAGTCAAGTGTCTTGGTTAAGTAAAATTTGTTTTTGCACGATTTTTTAGTCTTCCATCATATTTTCATTATAATTTATATTTTTCATGTTTAAAAAAATTAAACATGGAATACTGTTTTTATTCGAAATTATATATATGTATGTTTAACTTATCATTTTTATAAAACGCTTTATTCTTTTCTGAAATAAGGAAAGAGATATGAACAATCATAACTTTTGTACAGAAAAACCATTGCAATTTGCCTTTTTTTAAAACTCCAGTTACTGAAAATCCTGAATTCTGTTTTCAGACCGAAATTGCTTTTCTTCCTTTCCTGAAAAAAAAACAATATTTCCGTTTTAAATTTATTTTAACAAAAATGTTATTCTTTAATATCTATAATGTCACGAGCAAGCTATCTGTATTTTCTACTGTCATAATAAACGAATTCGTTTGATAGATTTTTGTAATTTAAGCTGAAACTTTTTCTGATGTCAAATGTTCTTCTTATATTTGAAAACCTAAAGAAAAAGTTCTTCTCATAACGTAAGAAATATGTTTCTTCGGCAGGCGTAATTTAAAATTAGAGTTTCTTAGTCTTTTTTATTTCATATATATAGAAGAGCAAAGATAGATGTTTCCCTTTAAGAAAGATATAGCGAATCTAAGTTTGCATTCTGAATTTATGCGACTCTTTGCGTTTTATTATGTCGAATAGTTATGTTTCATTACTTCGGCTGTAAATTTAATCGAAAGGAAAAGACTAATCATTTAAATACTCCTGAATAATATTTCAAGATTTTCAGCATTGAAAACATTTTGTTCAACTGGAAATAGAATGTGGCGTCTTGTTATATGGCAAGGAAACGAAAGATATGACGTCGATGATCATTTTGTGAAACTCCCAGAAAATTCGTAAGAGCTGAAACCTTCGTTCACGAACTAAATTCCTTCCTGAAGAAAATTTGTCATCCGAAATATTCGTAAACCGAAATAATTTCCTCTATAGGAATTAATGTAAAATGAATTAATCCGTTTCCGGATCCCAAACGATTGTTTAGAAAGAAGTACTTTGTAAGTAAGTTTGTAATGTAAAACAGAGAAATTTATTCAATTTAACACATATACAATCTTTATATATTTAGTATTGTGTTAACATATGCGCATTAACACAATACTAAATGTATAAGAACAAAACGGTGAAGAAAGGAGAAGTGCAAAATGTTATTGTTTGAAAGAGAAATGCTATTGCTTTAGAACATCAGCTGTTGCTTTTTGTTTTTGGTTTTAAAATGCTTCTAAAGGAAGACATAATGTTGTCATTAGAAATATTTATACTACAGATTACTATTGCTTTATTATGCTAATGTTCTATGAATCTTTGCACCTTATTCCATTTTACATAAATGTCACGAAACAAATAACTAGGAACATCTTCCCTTCCGCCATCTTCTGATTTCTCGCGCTTTAAGTAGATATTGTTTATACACGAATTTTGCGTAAGATGTTTATAATGAGTTTTGTAATTAATTCTTAATTTTCTTCTGTTATGTGAGGTGATCATTCAGAGGGTTAAAACGAACTGATAGCTCGCAACGATATATTAATTAAGTCTCAAGAACGGTCAAGTCTCAATATTTTACACCTTTATAAAATGAAAAAAAAGTATAAATATTTTTACTTTCATGCATTTATTCATGAAGAGTTCTGGAGCAGGAAACCTCGAAACAGCAACTGAACCCTTTTTGAGATCTGACCTTGAGTCTTCCCTTTGCTATCTTGCTGCAATGATCCCAACTCCAGTGACATAAGAGAAATGGGTTTAACATAAGAGATATGGGCATAAGAGAAATGGGCATGACATTGGGCATTTCTTTCAGTAGGAAACATAAATCATCATAATTTTATTAAGCTACTTACATGATTTATGCCTGTTTAAGAGTGTTACTAATTTTAAATTTAAGAGTGTTACATCGCTGTGGCTGTAAAGTGATCAGGTCTTACCTGCGCCACCGGTCTAGTGTTGGGCTTTAGCTGGAAACAGAACTTCATACTCCCTTTCTCAGATTTGGGATGTACATCTATAGACTTATTAGCAGCAGTGATGAAAGATTTTGCTCGGGACACCTTCTTAACTGCACCCCGTTAGAGCAGTTTATGAAAGTTGGCCAATGATCAAAAGACAAATCCTCATAAATTCATCACTCTAAGTATTAATGCATGCAAAAACTTTCTTTGCGTGACAATGCATCAGCATAAAGTTGTCCTCTCCTTTACGAAAATTGTTTTTTGCAGGCTAGAAATTAATTTTTATAAGGATGCTAGAACCTTTATGGAGATGTCTGTTTTTTGAAATTTTATACTTCATAAAGGGAACTTCATACATATAGAAAAGCACCGTTAAGAAGCTATTTATATAATCCTTCCAGGGGTTTACTATACTCCACAGTAAAGATTCGCATCATAGCCTATCTTTTGGTGTTCCAAATACAAATCCACTGCTATGAAAACACAGCTGTTCAAACGATTGCATTTTATTTTAAATACCTTTTTAACTACTGTGTATCGAATATAGTGGTAAGGAGTATGAAATCTTTGTGAATGAGAAAGAGGTGAGTCTGTACTATAGTGTGCCAATGGGATATTCTTCTCTTCGTTGAACTGAGGTATGAAATTTTAATTTTACTAATGACCAAATAGATAAGGTAGCTGAATAATAACGGACTGGTTGCGTAAACGGTTTTATGGTTTTCTCCGTGTAGCGTAAAAATGAACCTCTTTTTTTAAGTGCCCTTTGAGGATGCATCCTTTCCTATAGACGGATAGGAAAGGATCTTGTGCTTTGTCTTGTTCAGTTAAGCCAGGAAAAATACTAAAATATGAGTACTAATTAACTAATCTATTAGTAAAAAATATTTGTCTGTCGTTTAGGAAGTATCATTGAGAACTTCTAAGGTATTTATTCAAGGGAAAATACTTTTAATAAAAATAAATTGCATTCAAATTAGTTTAATGGATTTTTTAAAGAAGGGATTGGGACATGCAGCTCTTAAAACAACAAAAGCTATTTAGTAATTAATAGCAAAAACTGATAAAATGTCAAGATTTTTAGTGACTTTTATTAAGGAGAATTAATTAATTAATTGCTTACTAATTTACCAATTTCATTATGAAAAGTTTCTTCATAGAGATAGACTATTCTCACCTGAATGTAAAGTAGAATGACCAACAGGTAGCAAACGATACTGTCGGTTTCTAGCATTGTGTAGTAAACTAATAACATGAATAAAAATTCGGGTATGACATTGCTTATGTTCCTTTGAATGTGTACTTATTCATTTTTTTTAATATTTGCATTGAAATTAGTTTTGTAATTTAAAAAAAGTAGATTAATCAAATGCAATTTATTCATTATGTGTTAGGGAATGTCATTATTTATATGAACATAAATGTTGTTAGAAGGATTACTTCCTGATCGTATGAACTATTCAGAGAGAAATCCATATATGAATGATATATTTATGATTTCTTTATAAGCTATATTTGACTCATACTTCGCTGTCTCAACCTTTCTTCATATAAATTTAAAGATACGTTTGTTTATGAAAACCATGTTTTATTAAATGTTCACGCGTTCTCTATTTTTTATGCTAATCGGAGATCAGATTTCAGGGTTTCAGGATAATTCAGGACAGGTAATTTCAGGATAGAAAGCCTTGGAGTTGTTTAATTCAAATCACTCCTTCCTCGACAACGCTCTT
>KK116783.1:647453-693506 GCA_000611955.2 Stegodyphus mimosarum
ATGTGCTCTTATTCAGAGCTCTTGTTTATTCACTATGCTGTGTGCTAACTGCTGTAACTGCGTAATACCAGAAGTGGGTTCCGAGTAACTTTGTGATCTCAATTACCGTAAAACGAAGGTGCTCAGTTTGTTCTCAGTCGTGAATTATCCACACCAGGATAGATAACCATCAAACAAACAAACGAACACAGAAATAAAACTCTTAAGTTAAGTTTATTCTACCTCACCACTTCTGAATGATTAAATTAAAATATACAACATAAAATTACTAGACAACCTGAACCTGGCTTCAATACAAATCTTCTTTTTACGAAAGCGATAAATTCAACATTTTAAATCTTTCAACGACTTGCAAGATTACATAGCTTACAAGAGAATTTCGAACACACGCTTACCAAGGTGGATCTAACTTCGGCCTAAAGTAATCCCAGTAAGAACAGTTTTTTCTTCTGCCGGCAGGGCAGGGGATGTAGGCCAAAATTCCGACACTCCGATTTTATAGTAGAACTACGTTGGCAGTCAAAGTCTACTTAAATTCTGGAAAGAACGAACCTCGTGGAGAAAAGAGGCAGAAAGGAAAGAATTAAAGTAAATTACTATTTCATCAGTGAAACTTAATATAAATACCACAGTTGGTCAGATTCGAATGTACTAAAAACTTGAGTTAGGTTTTGTTAGTTATCAGAATTATTTCAAATTGGCGGATATATCTTGTGTTATTTAACGGCATGTTTTCTTTCTGATAATAATCTGAAACCTTATATCTACATAGTTTATTACGATATGTAATAGTGTAATGCGTAGCACAATGATAGCTTCGTGCGAAACAAAATGGAAAAGACATCTGCAAATATTTTTGTCTTTTACTAATTTGATGTACCAATAATCTTTAAATGTTTTCTTTGAATTTAATTTAGATTATTTTTCCCAATTTATTTTTAAAACTCAATGATTTGGAAATGAATGTATTTATACATAAATGTTTATTTGTTTTATATGTGTTTACACAACGATCCAAAAGTCACTCAACTTTTGTAACTTTAAAACTATTTATTAAAAGTTACTTATAAATTTACAAAATCCATTTTTGTGAATTTACGAATAACGTTTAACAAAGTTGTGTGAAAAGCATATTATTTTCACCTAGATGATGCGACTGCAAATTAGTTCTGTGTGAAGGATATTCCAGTTTTTAAAATGGGATGACTTCTAACAACCCGCAGTAACGTCAAGTATGGTATTGCCAAAGATTTTTCGAGAGTGGCAATTCCGTAACATTAGTTGAAAGAAGAGAGGCATGAAAATAACTGGTACACTATAGATTATATTTATCATCGTCAAATTAAGCAATAAAACTCATGTGGCTCTGCGCTATTATAGTGAGATGCTAATGAGAAAGAATATGGCATTATCGACTAAAGGGGGAGATGTTAGACATATAATCGCAATATAGCGGGCTGAATAAGTAAGAAGCAGAAAAGTGTAAAATTGATTGCATACTAAATGAGTATGTGTTTGCGTCGTAGAGAAGAACAAGCTTTGCATATTTTTTTCACATTCAAAGTGGGAATCGTTGTATTGCTTGAAGTTGTACACGCAGCTGACAAGATGTGGTACCCATTGCTTATGATGGGGGAAAGCATCAGTCGCAATGAATTGTATTTGCAAACCGAAATCATGATGTTATAGTTCTGCGACAGTCACTGTCCAAATTTAACAGATAAGAAGACAGAATATTAGCTGTCAGAATTTTAAATATACCAAGTGAAGCCTAAGTGAACTAATAAGCAATGTGAACTAATAAGACGTTAAGTTAAATGCTCATTAAGTCAAGCTTTACGTGTATGAATAAGGAGAAATACATGAGAGCTGTATGTTTAAGCGAAGAGGTGCCGTCGTGAAAGACCTAAAGGGAAGCTGTTTCGTATTAAATTCCTATTAATAGACTTGTATATAACAGACGTGTATGTTACTTGATGAAACGCATGAATGGTTTAATTCTCCTTCATATTTAACCTTAAAAAGCTTAAGCTCCCTTTTATAGGGAAAAAGAGGTAATCAGATATATTCTGTCGGTAGTTTAAAAGGCATTAATTGTAAAAGGACTTTAATTAGTTTTTAGACTGGACTGAAAAGGAATATCGTTATTTGTTAAGAATTTTAGTCAAATTCTTATTACTGTATATGAAACTCGGTTTATTTCCCTGACTACTTTAAAAAATAAATGCAGGAAGAAGCCTGATTCATACATAAACTGTGCAAATGAAAGTAAGAACAGTTCTTTCCTCTCATTATATATATAAAAAAGAAAAACTTTATAAGTAAAATTTATAAATAGAATTTATTGAACCACTTGTGTCATTTTGCTATTTTATGAAATTTAAGAACGTAATATTATGCATGTTAAATTTTATGTATGTTTTATTGCCCTTGTAATAATTTCTGTCTAAGTGAGAATGCCAGTTACATACATATTTCAGAGGATACGTGAAATCATGACTCGATTAAATCATTGCAGGGTCCTTGGTATGACATTCTTTCACGGGCCTTTATGCTCACGTTTTTTTGTTTTGGTGAAGGAATTCCTGAATTATGAGGAATTATAGATTATTGTGTTAAATACCTGGCTACAGAGTGAAGGCTGCCTTACAATATGTTTGTTAACTTTTCTGGTGACTCTTATTAACAGTTCTTATTTATGTTTATTATTTTATTACATCACATTAATAAAACGAGCGAAACGTTAGAAAATGTATGCTTTTAAACTTATAAGGCAATTTAGCTCTTCTACACTATGGATTTAAAATAAGCAATAAGACACTATTGCCTTAAGTAAGCCATGCATCCTATTAAAATAGAATATCGGTCGTATTTTATTGAATGTTTATGATAATCATTTATTTCGAATTGGAAATTAAATAAAAATCTGAATTTCACGTATAATGCCATTGAAGTATTGCATCTGCATAGTCATATCATTAATAGTCATAGTCACATCATCATCACTACTAACATCATTAATGGGCATTTAACCAAGCCCATTAATTCACTCAACATTCACAGATACAAGATTGGATTTCAGACCATGAGAATCATCGAAGAAATTTGTAATAAAAATTCTGATATGTAGAACACATGACTTCCTTGTGCGGAATATTAAATTATACGCATTTTGCATTTCATTTAAACTTCTTGGATTGAATTAAATCTACTTCATCAATAGCGCATAAACCGAAATAGAATAAATGCACTCTTTAAAATTCACTATATTTGTTTACAATAGCGACATTCTGGTGCTAGGTTCACTTAGTAGTGTTACATCTCATTCATTTTATAACTCAGAATGCACAAAAAAATCTATTCAGATACTGGAATAAATCTAAAATGATGTGTAAATAAACAAGCACACACACAAAAAAAAAGAAACAGTTTTTTCACAGACGATTCAGTATTTCTCATTTAATTAATTCAGATCTCACTTCGCGACAAGGCAAAAATACATAAAACTCAAAATTCCTATATTAAGAATTATAAAGTAAATATTAAACACTTATTTTCTCGAATAAATTCTAGAATTGATTAAGCATGATTTAATTCGCAATAATAAAAGAAGGCGTTATCTTTGTTGTTGCGAAGCTTAGTTTCTGTAAATTGGCAACAAATCCACTATTCTGCTAAGTTCTCCAGCTGATATACATAAGTTTTGTGCATTCTGATGAGTTATAAAATGAATGAGATGTAACGCTGTGCTAGCGCCAGAATGTCGCTATGGTAAACAAATATGGTGAATTTTAAAGAGTGCATTTATTCTACCGTGGTTTATGCGCTGTCGATGAAGTAGATTTAATTCAATCCAATAAGTTTAAATGAAATGCAAAATGCGTATAATTTAATATTCCATACAAGGAAGTCATGTGGTGTGCACATCAGAATTTTTTAAATTATAGCATCTGAAGAATTACCACAGTTTCTGTTCAAATACTATAATAAATCTAAAACGATGTATAAAAGAAATTAAATAAATAAAAAAGAAACGGTTTTTCGCAGACGATTCAGCGCCCCTTACCAAATGCGCGTGCGCTACTAATTAATTCAGATGTCACTTCGTGGTAAGGCAAAAATACATAAAAATTCAAAATATTTTCATTAAAAATTGAAACATGTAGAAAAACACAAAACACCAATTACAGTTAAAATATAAAAAACAATTTTTACAGTTAAAATTACAATTTGTACGCAAAAACCAGCTAATAACTTAAATGATAATTCCAGAATGAATCAAGCATAATTTAATTCGCAATAATAAAAGAAGACGTTACTTTGTTGTTGCGTAGCTTAGTTTTTCTAGATTGGCAACAAATCCACTATTCTATTAAACTTCAAATGTGTACAAAATGATCGCTATCATAACCAAAAATGAGGCTTAGCCGCAGTTCAAAAACTTTTAAATTGTTGATAATTCCACAATTATTGCATGCAGTTTAACTAAGGAATAAAAATCTTAACCGAAAGATAAGAACAACATAATTCAATTATTTTTTAAATGAAAAATGCACAATTTACAAACTTATAAGAATAAAGAAACAGCTCACTGAGCCGAGTAATAAAGTGGATATATATATATATATTGCAACCAAAATGCGAGGTGCACATCTACATGTTAAAGCAGTCATATACACAAAATTTTGACGTTCTGAGGCTACTCGTTTTTGAGTTATGCGACACACATACATACATACGTACGTACGCACAAACGCCACAAAAAATCTCTTCAGAATCTATTTTAAATCAGTTTTGTAATTTTTTGGGAAAAAAGAGTTCTTTATTCTGTCCTTATGTTCAGATATTATGCAAAAACATCGTTAAATTGCATTCGATAGCGGTCAAAATAAATATTTTCTTTGAAATATGATGTCCGAAATATTTCGCGATTACAATACTTTCTTATTACTTCGTGCAAGGAAGTAGTAAAAATAAACCAATGCAAGAAAATTAACAGATATTTTTATAGTGTTCAGATTATTTCCCCGATTATTCTAAATGTCACATATTTAGGATAATGGGGGAAACAATCTGAACACTATAATAATTTTAATATGACCGTAGAATAGTTTTTGATTTTCTCTTCATTATGAATTATATTGAAATTCTTTTAATTCCTCGTAGATACCAATCCTAATAGGGATAGGATTGTCTTTGTTACATTGTTATACATTTTAGCTCTGGTAAAGTCTTCCAGAAATGATAGTAGATTGTTATTAATGTTATGATGTTGGTATCAAACGCTCTAGTTAAACAGAAACCTTTTTTAATAATACCCCCTGTAAATCAGAAGCTGTTGCAGTAAATTTATAAACTCAACAGAGGAGCATTGAGAAAAAGAACCTACAATCATTTGCTTTGATTGTAAATGGAGGTAATTTTCGAAATTCTTGGTGAATTGCAAAATTCAGTCTGGTTTTAGCTTTAATTTAAATAACAAAAATGTTCGATGTATTTTAGGGGAAAATGTGATTGTCCTTAACTGAAGTGAACAATAGCTTATACAAGATAAATTTTGCCTTTTACATACTGAGCCTCATTTCTATTGAAATGACATCAAAGAAGGGGTGAATCTTGTAATTTACTAATGGCTGTAACATTTGCATCTAATGTATACCATTAAGTAAGTTTCTTTTATGGAAATAATGTAAAATGAATATATAAATAAATAAATTAATGATGTTTGAGCTGCTGTTTATTAATATTACGATTTTTATTTCAGTTTTATCAGCATGCATTTTGTGCTCCATTGCAGAGGAAGAGTGCCTGAGTAAGTATAAACTTCAGTTTCTAGAAACTACGTAGTAAAAATGTGATCTTTCAAGTTTTTATATTATATATGCATACATACACGGGATGTTTCAAATGATTTCACGATCTTATCAAGAATTGGTTTTAGACTCCCGGTTTTAATTTAAACAATAATTCAAGTAAGGTGTCACTATTTTGTCCATGAAAATTTTATGAACTAAAGTGCAGTATAAATCACTTCTTTTGATTAAAAGTATGCGAAATTGAAATGATTATATTATCTTCTAAAAGAATGCTGGGATTAATAAGTTGCTTCTTATTCTAGTCAAAAACCTTTTACCAGACGAATAGGACCAGCAGTGGCCGAGTGGTAAAGTCGCTGAACACTGGTAGTTTGGTCGGAGGTTCGAATCCCACGAACGGGCTGGCTACATGCGCATCTTCGTGGTTTTCCCCATATGTTATGTGTGTATCCGAGCAAGTTTCTCTTAGAAAGTCTACCATGAAGGCATCCCTCCCCTTAGGCAGATAGCTCTTGAGGCTTTGTCGTAATCGCATAAACCAAACCAGAAGAATCAGAAAGTCTCATAATAAGTAAAAGCTAAAAAAGTTGTTAAAATTATATATATCTTTTAAATCACAAAGAAGCGCCGATTTGGAAGTCATATGAAATAAAATACAATAATTACAAAATTTAGCATTTTTACAATTAATACTTTTTTAATATAAAAGATACTATTTAATAATTTACAGTTATTATTATACTTAATTGTGTTTCATAGTATTTATCTACGATTTTCTAAAATTTTAGTTAATCATAAAATTTCAGTAGTTTGGACGATGCGAGCTTGGGAGCTATTTCATAATACGTCTGAATGAAATCCTTCTAAAATTTGTTTTACGAAACTGTGCTAACTATTATTCGATACTTAATCGGGTAAAATCGTACAAAATATTCGGAAATAGCTGATTTGAAGTTTCACATGTTTACACATCGTATTATAAAGGTAAATATAATTTGTTCAATGGGGCTAATGTCCGGTGTAGAGTCTAATATGACAGAAAAATTTTTAGAATTCTGTGTTATTTTCTTAATTTGTTTTTTAGTAGAATCAGCTAAAAGTGCGATAATTTCGTTTTGAAACTGTTGACCTAAATAATGGGACATGCGAGCATTTTTATCTTTAGATTTTTCGACTTTGTTTATGTGTTCAAATAAGACAGGATTGAATTTGGCTATTATTTCCACCGCTTTTAAAAGCTCCTACTGCTTTTTTTTTGTATAAGCTTGAACTAATTGCCTCTACAGGCTAAGTTTTGGCTAACTAAAAATTGCACAATAGCAATAATGTGTTCCATAATTGCTATCCATCGTTTCTTTTGCAATCAAAACAAGTTTTGTTGTTCTCTATCTATTGTGCTATTTTTGCTTAGTCGAATGTTCGCCTCCCAATAAATTTTAACACATTTCATATGTTTTGCACTACTCTTCTGTATAGAAAAATAGTCAGAGCAAAGACGCCAGTCTCTAAAGTAACCAAGAAAAATAAACTGAATATTTTCTCCTCCGGACCCTTCGAATAATTTACATGGAAAGCAAAACGCTGCCTCTAATGAAACAGAATATAAAAGCCAAATTCGTTTAACTTTACCATTTTTCAATACCTTGTAAAAGCACGAATAACTGAACCAGTTTAACTAGTAGGAAATTTAAATTTTCACTTACAGACGCAAGTTCCGTCAAGTTCAGTAATTCTAGAAGTTAAATTGGAAGGCCAAGTACCAGCATCACTGACAGTAAAAGCGAAAGGTGTGTTTTCTGTAGATGTTCCACCTTGAGCCTCTGCAAGATAAAATTCTCCCGTGTCTACATTCTCAAAACCCACAGTCTCATCTGACGAAAATACATGTATTACGTTATCGGCCAGACTCTCTTCTGACTCTTCTGTTGCTTCTATTTCTGCACTGCAGTCGTGCTGACCATCTTTGCATCCGGTCAAATTAGTAGAATTACAGCTTATATTGAAACCATCAATGAGAGTAGAACAGTCTATTTTTTTTATAAATCGTTCAAGGGATAAATAAAGTTTCTTTTTTTAGTTTCCTTCTCTTTTCTATAAAAATATCTCTTTTCTATACATTTCTTCTTAAAAATATAATATAAAGAAATTAAAAATATAACTCTTTTCTATATATTTCCAGGGTTCGTACGGTCCTTAAGAGTCCTTAAAAGTCCTTAGGTTTTTCGGAATCGATTTTTGGTCCTTAAAAGTCCATAATTTCGGCTAAAATCGGCAGAAGGTCCTTAATTTTAATCATCTGAAATTTCTGTCTGTTTTTACGACTGCCAGTTTGAGTGTGAATTAGCATTTTGGAGGAATATTTTTGGCGATTCACTGACATATATGATTATCTTTTGAATGGGTTCATGTGATATAATTTGTTCTTATTTCTAATATAAATAGTGGGATATTTGAGTTTCTAAGCAAGAAGTGAAACATAAGTATTTCGAAATTCTTTTTTTTCTAATGAAGATCTCTTAAACAACTTTTCGCTTTTGGTGATGTGAATTTTTTTATTTAACGGTTCTAAATTTGGCGACATATCAACATTTTGGCGATTTTCAGATCAGTTTTTATAAAAAAATTTTCAATTCCGAGATCTGAGAATTTTTCGACGATTTTTTTAGTACATTGTAACAGTAATAAATTCCATTAAAATAATGGTAATATATTGAAATTATATTTTAAAAAAATTATAATATTTTTTTTTGCTGTCATATTATAAAGTTCCATTTTAACTTAATATACAATATTTTGAATCTGAGAAATAAACAAGGTATAATGCTATAAAACACAATTTACGAAACAGTTCTTATTAAACGCAAAATTAGCTATGTAATTAATTAAAAATATTTTCTTTTTAATTTTTTCATAGTAAGAGTTTATCCTATGTAATTGTCTGAGAATATTCAGAAATCTCAGAATATGCATCAATTTTCTCTATAAAATTTATTTTACACTTTTCCTTTTGTACAAAATATTTCTGGCTTTTGGCTATTACAGAATTGGTAGGGATAATTTTTCTTTAGGATTTTAGACACTGCAGGCTTGGAAAGTTTAGAAGGATTTGAAGGCAAGATTATAGACCCACGATTCTAGAAGATTCCAGTAATATGTGACAAAATTTAAAATGTCTCCATGGTATTAACACATAATGGATGTATTTTACAAAAAGTTTGTGATGAACTTCTTACTTTTTCGAGAATGCCTTGAAGAACAATGAAAACATAATATTTGAATGTTTTACTTCTGATACTAGAATCTTTTTCTTAACATGTTTATCTTCCCTTTATTTTCTCTACTATTCACTGGAGATAAGCGTGGAAAATATCAAAAAAGCTTCTAATCTTATCACATGGACAGGCATTATAGAAATGCATTTTTTTATGAATAAAGAAATTGAAAACTGTCAATTTAAAAGATTCATATAATATGCCTTAATGCATCATACAGAAATAGAACTAGGCATTTTCCCACCTGATGCAATCTCTGTGGAACCTAAATTCTGCTGCCTAGTGCCTTTCTAAATTCTGCTTCCAGTGCCTGCTCTAAATTCTAAAAGTTATGACATTTCTAGATTTTGTTGTTTAGTTTGTCACTAAATTCTAAAATTTCTGCCACATCAGCTCTATAACCAGCCCTTACCATATATATTTCATATTTCTTCTCAATTTTGATATTGCTAAAGAAATAAAATTAGCAGCTTTTTCTATATGCGTTTAGTTTTTTTAGAATAACAGAAATCGTTAATTTATTAAATAAAAATTCTAAAATAAAAAGGAAATGTGTTGAAGAAAGAGACTGAATAATACATAAAGAAAATTATTCTTCAAAGATATGTCCAATTATTATTATATAAATTAGCCAGTTGTTTTTCAGCCTTTAGTATAGTTTCCCATTTCTATTTCCTCATATGATAGACTTACTGAGCCAGCTTAAATTAAAACTAAATTGTATAGTCTTTGAACACTAGTCCACATTTTTAGTTTGAATTTGACTGTTCTTGTTTAATTACATCACCACAAGCTGCAACTAATTTTGTTAGCATCAGAACATGCCTTTATGTTCTAAGTTCCTTTTAAATAAGAGGCTTATTTAAACCTGTGTCTGACACTGTCGTTACTTTCAGACATAGCGATAATTTGCTTCACGTCTGTCGGGAGGTTTTGGACTATTTAACTTTTACCAGATCAAGTAAAGCCTTATAACTATATTGTAGAGAGGTTGACAAGTTAGGGGATAAAGCACGCAGAAACTAGTGAGAACACTGATTTACGTATTGAGACAATTTTCTGATTGTTCGAAAACATGCTTAAAGAGAAGGAAATTGATTTAAATTAGCCAAAATGTCTGGAAAGGCTTCAAATTAAAAAGACGCATAAATATTTTGTTGAGTTTTGTTGTTACAAAACATGAATGTTTTGTAGCTTTTTATGTGTAGTTATCCTAATGTTGTTTAAGAATCAATATCATAAATTACATGTACTTTAAACTTTGAAATTTTATTAGATTGTGATTTTAATAGGGCTTTTTTAACAAATATTATTAAAAAAATAAATAAAATTTCATATTGGCTGTGTAAATCCATAATGACTAAAGTTATCTAACTACCTAATTTAATTATTTACGTAAAACTTATTCTTTGCATCTAGTGAGACTTAAAACAATACAAAACAACTTACAACCTGTAGTGCTTTAGTGGTTTATGGGACCTACACGAAGCTACGATACTAACTGTAACAGACAGAACTCAGCTAACTTTCAAATCTTGCCAACCGTGCCCACATCAGGCCTTTAAGGTTAGTTCTAATCAACAGGTCTTTCGCTAGGCAAGGCGATCTTGACAGGGCGATCTTTTATGAATCATACAGAGTATAATCTACTTCTAATTTTAATATGTGCTGCTTGATATAAAATCTACTTGCTATTTACTAAACCTCTAGACTGAGTAAGTATGTGACAAAAATGAAGCATTAAAAAAATCATAAAACTGTTAGCAAAACATAAATAAAATGTCACTTATCTTCTTTCAAATATGTCCAACTATTATAAATGTAAAATATTTAATGCTGCTTGATACATTTTATAAAGTTGATTTTATTCTCAAACTTATTAATAATTTTGTTAATTAATTCATGTTTAATAATTATTCATCCTACTTACGGATCTATTTTCTTTTTAGGATGGTATTACAAAAATGAAGTTCAGGCGTAGATAATATTTTTAATTGAATTTATTCATAGGTCCTTAATTGTTTTCATTAATGGTCCTTAAAAGTCCTTAAAAGTACTTAATTTCAATGCGCAGAAATGTGTACGAACCCTGATTTCTTCTTTCTTTTCTATAAAAAGCGCCACTTTACTCACCGACACAGCAGCTGGTCCACTTCGAGATAGTGCTTATCAGCCTGTTTAGGCTCAGCCAGTGATTCTAAATTTGTTCGTCGAATTGAATCTTGCAAAAATATGCATATTAGGCATTTTATGGCATTATGGTAATGGCAAAAATTATTCTATAGTTTTGTTCGCTGAATTACCCCTATCTTGAAAAAAATATGCATTTTACGGCATTCTGTTAATGGCAAAAATTCGCCACTATGCCTTGTGGATTTTCTTTCACTTCATAACATGTTTATAACCCTATAGGAGGAGCAATAGTTTAATTTTTTTTTACTGATTCTCGCCCACTGTCAGTACGTGTGACGAGGTCACATTAAATTGAAGTTTTTGAATTATTACAAGTTTATGAAATCAGCTAAGAGATTTCATCCGTTTCTATTGCTTACAAAGTTATTCGCTAATGCGTTTGTTGTAATAGGAGTAAGCGACTTATCAGACAAGGGCTCAATTAAATTCACTTGTTTGATAAGCAAGAGGAATTATATAATTGGCTGTTCTTTTCACTATGGATTTTTCTCATTAGCTGAGAAGCTTAACTGTTGGTGTAAGAGTACTTCTCATAAAAAGCGAGAATTTGTTAACCTCTTGCTTTTTTTGTTCGGTGCTTGGTTGATTCTAGTTATAAAGTTGAGAAATTCCAGAATATCCCGTAGATCTCTCCATTACCAATAGTGTGTGACTGGAAGTCTTTGTTTTCTTATAAACAAAATATACAAGGATACGAATCGAAGAAACTGAATATTCCCGAGCTATCGGTTCCCGATAGCTAAGTTGTTATTCTTTGCCAACAGAATGCTCTGATGACATCGCATTAGCAGGTTGTAATGCCTCTTGTGAGCCAGCAGACCGGCTAGTACAGTCAGGGTATTATTTACTCAAAATTTTTGTTGCATTTAGCTCAGGTTTTTATATTTTTCCGACGTTGGTTGATCACCATTCCACCACCCACGTGCTGTGCACCATTTTGTCCCTCGCTAGGGTCGGTCTGTGCATAGAGCTTGGTGTCATATAGTGCTTGGTTGCACTCTCGAGTGCAAGCAGAGGTTATATCGTCTGCTTATTTCATTTAATGGAATTTTTCTATGTAACATGTTAGAAGTCGTGATCTTTCCTGTTGCGTGCTAAAGTAATATTTCACTTCTGGTTTTTATTACTGGTTACTTCTGGTTGGTTGAATTTAAATATAATACAGCGCGCACTGCAGTATATTGAAAATTTCACTATTTGTTCACAAAATTTTACCACTCTCTCTGCATTATAAATAAATACCTCTAATATGCTTTTGATTCGACTTACTTTCTGAATAACTGTTACGAAATATTAATGACCTGTTGTTCTTTTATATTCATGGGTATAATGCAAAGGCTGAACAATTGTAGTTCGACCCGGGCTCAAATTTTGATGAACAGACTGATTGCATGAAAATGCTGTACAAACATGTATCATTACAAAAATGGCTCACGAACAGTCGAGAGGTAAGATCGCTGAGCCCGGGTATATCGACTCGGGCTATATGGAATTTTTATAGCTTTCTCCATATGTAGCGTAGTCACGAGCCAGTTTTCTTTGGAAATACATCCACGATGTCATGAATTTCCTTAAGCAGGTAACCTTCGTATACTTAGCTGCAATCTAAATAATCCAATCCGATCATTATAAAAATGATTGCATTAAGTTGAATGTTAGCATATGCAAACAAGTCACTAGATTGTTCATCACTGTTATTCTTAATGGCGCATTATCTGCGTGACAATAAATGTACGATATTTTTAATTTTAGTCCGATTGCACATGAACTCCACTGAATGTGGCTTAGAATGTTTTTTTTAAATTTAAGCTTGTGGGACTATCTGTATAATTTGAAAGTATATTAGATAGTCTAATATTTATGATTACCTCATTTTCTTTTATTTAAATGTGACATTGATTTTCTTTTTATTTTAAAATTTTAAATCAGTACTATATTTTACATAAATGATCAATATAGAGGATTTAAAACTTAACGTTCTAAATGAGCAGCCTAAGAATCGTAGTAGAAAGAATTATAAACCTAAATTGATGTAATTTATGAATTTCCCTTTTGTTGTTTATTCTCTTAGTAAGCTTTAGGTATAAAATTGAGCTATGACAAAAGTAAAAGTAGTCACGATTTAAGCATATCACATAAAGGATTTTCTTAGTTTTTCTTATTCTTTTCATTTTTATTTGCGAAAATATTTTCGAATAGTTGTGGAAAATAATTAAAAGTTAAATTAAATTTCTAGAGAATATTACGAGTAACAAGAGTAAATGATAAATTAAAGAAAGACGTTTATGAAGACAACAAGTCTGTAAAAAACAATTTTATTCAAAAGATTGGAAAAAAATTCACGGGCTGGAAAAAAGATGTTTTATTGAAAACTCGAATGATTTAAATAAACAGTTACATTCTGAAAAACTGTTCCGCACATTCTTCTTATTCGGGAGCTCAGTATTCAGAGCTGGAGCAGCCCAAGAATGGAAGAAATTTTTAATCTCTCTTCTTCTAAAACTCTTTTCATTTTCTTCTGTTATACAGAATACAAAGTTCTTGAAAAATATTATAAATATTGTTACGTGCGTACGGGTTCGTTATATACTGAATGCACAAGTCGTTGAAAAGTTAACACAAATTTATTTTTTCCACAAGAAATAAATCAAAATGCTGAAATATATTTCAGTGATATTCGCATAATATCACAATATCTCAAACGCTTAGCAAAAACCCAATTCAAAACAGGTAATCTAATTCTATCTCACAGCGAAATCGCTACAGCATTAAGTAAACAAACAGCAGTTCTCTTTAAACAGCTACAGCTACAACAACAACTCAGATGAGGTGTTTCAATAATTTTATAAGCTTTTTAATTATCACTAGAACAATCTCGATTTTACTAGATTTTTCTGGAAGGCAACAGTAATTAAGAGATATTTATTTATTAAACATTAAATGCACGCGCTCTTTTATTTTTGATTTTTTTTCGACGCAGATCGACGTAGCTCTCTCTTCAAAAATCGTCTGCGTTGCAAGGGAAATATAAAGCAATTTTAATTACAATCTCTGCATATAATAAAACAAAGAGTCTGTGTGTGTGTGTGTGTCTTTCGTTCGTGTTGCGAGTAAGCTAATAGACCCAGTGCCACGAAATTTGGTACATAGGTGTATCTACACAAGAGCCAGTGCACCTCGAAGCGATTTTTTCGAAATTCGAATTAGAATGTTTTTTATTTTATGTTTTGTGACCAAATCGCGTCATTTTGAGACATAATGGGCTACAGGAAAGCGAGATTTCACTCTATACATTTCATTTTTACATCGTCGTGAAGCGTAGACACTTAGCTATTTTACGAACTTAAAATAAATTTCGTATTTCAATAAATCGATTAAATACGAATTTATTTAGGAAGGTGAGCTTAACACCTTTTCAGCGGAATTTTTTTTAAAAAAACTTATTTTAAAAAATGTGCTGTTTATTTTCCTTTGATTTTTGGACACGTTGAACTTTAATCCTTTCGACTCCTTTTAAAAAAAGAATTTTGGAAAAATAATAATATTTTGTATTTTTTTAAAATTTTTTAAATGAAGCTTCCGAATACACTTCTCACATCTCAGATATTTTAAAATGTAGTTTTGGCAACAATTTTCCTTTCTTATTGTTGTTGATAGATTTTTGATGAAATTGCATCATTTTGAATAGTTTCATTCTTTTAAAAATTTCGGTTTGGCAACAATTTTTCATCGTATTTCTTATGTTACTGTTTTTAAGAGACTGAAAAGTTTAAGAAATTAAAAAGTTGTTTCTTTTTGCAACGGTAAATTGTTTAATTACTTTATTAGGATAATTAACATTTGTATCAAGGGATATTGCTTATTTCATTGTAATATTATGTTTTAATTATATATAATTTTAATTATAAAAAAGTTTTGCATGATATTTTTTAATCTGTTTAAGTTCTTAATCTGTTTATACCATTTGAGTTCTTAAGATTTTGCAAAGGGAAGTTGGTTAATTTATTTATTAGGATAAGTAATATTTGTATTAAGGGATACTGCATATTTCATTGTCATTTTTTATATGTATAATACATTTTTATTGATTTCTTTTTTGATAAAGTTGTTCTGCAGAGTAAAATTCTGCGCGAAATGTTTTGTTTTTTGAGTTTCTTTCATGTTATTTTTTGCTTATTTCACTGTTTGTAAGATATTGAAAAGTTTTGCATGATTTTTTTGCATGAGCCAGTGCACCTCCAAGCGAGTTTTTCGAAATTCGAATTAGATTTTTTTTTTTTAATTTTATGTTTTCTGACGAAATCGCGTCATTTTAAGACCTAATGGGCTATAGCAAAGCGAGATTTCATTCTATTGAACGGTTTCAGAAATTGAGAGATTGTTTCTTTTTGCAAAGGTAAATTGTTTAATTAATTTATAGATCTATATTTAAAAGGACGAGTCTTTCTGTGTGTGTAGGTGTCTTTCGTTCGTACTGCGCGTAAGCTAATAGACCCAGGCCTATGAAATCTGGTACACAGGATGCATCTAGACAAGAGCCAGTGCACATCGATTTTTCAAAATTCGGATGAGGTTTTATTTTTATTTTTTAAATTTTTTTTAATGAAATAGTATCAAATTGATGATTTTCTCTTATTATATGAACAACAATGGCACGCAGCTATTGTTGCTGATATCAGTACTATTGCCACCAGGAAAAATGAGGGCGATAATTCTGTGCAGTTTTTAAATTTAATGTTTCTCTTGGATACTGGACGTTTGTCTAGAGAAGGCAGCAGGAAGTTGGTTAATTTATTTATTAGGATAATTAATATTTGTATTAAGGGATATTGCTTATTTCATTGTATGCTTTTTATATGTAATGCATTTTTAACTGAATTTTTTTCCGTTGTTTTTTGTTTCTTTTTCGAAAAAATTGTTCTGCAAAGTAAACATCTGTGCAGTTTTCAAATTTAATGTTTGGTGTTCTCTTTAGGCATTTTTCCGGTACACTTAAAAGCCAGACGAAGGCTGGCCTCGCAGCGGCTAGTTCTAAATAAATGTGAAATCCGTAACATTGCCCCCTTTCCAAGGACTGCACGTCCCGGGCAGTACAGTCCTTGGACAGGAAGCCAAACTTACAACTAAGGTATCAATGCTTTAATACATATTACTTTACAATAACAAAATAAACAATAATTGCAATAAGTAATTTTCAGCAAATTAAATACTATCAAACGCTAAATACTATTCAAATATTTATAAATACTAAATACAAATAGGACCATGGTCTTATACTATTTACATTATTATTTACAATTATATACACTACGTACTATGGCCATAGTAATGAGCTAACCTGCCGTAATGGACGACTTTGGGCTTAGAGTTCGATGACTTACGCATCCGAACCACGACGTCGTTCAGCCTGTTTAGGACTGTGTAGGGGTCATTCCAAGGTGACTGTAGTTTTGGAGAGAGTCCTTTTCGATGAGTCGGATTCCATAACCACACCTTGTCTCCTTCGTTGAAACGATGTCCAGTAGCTCTCGTGTCGTAGCGAGTCTTCATCTTCTCAGTCGCCAAGTTAACTCTCTCTCGTGCAAATGTGCATCACTTCAAACCGGGCCTGGAGATCTTGAATGTATTCCTCAGGAGATGAAGGCGCATCTGGAGGGCGATCAAAAACAAGATCACATGGCAGACAAAGGTCACGACTGAAGAGCTGAACGACTGAATGGGGAATTGCCGGTAGTCTCGTGGACAGCACTGCGGTAAGCCAGTAAAAATAATGGCAACTTCTTGTCCCAGTCCGTTGGTCTCTGGAAACCACTAATGAGAGGTTATTGAGGATGGTTCTATTAAACCTCTCTACCAAGCCATCCGACTGGGGATGTAAAGGCATCGTTTGGGTTTTGTCAATGCCGAGTACCTTGCAGAGTTCCTTGACTACAGCCGAGGTAAAATTCCTTCCCTGATCGGAATGTAACTGAAGAGGAACTTCGAACCTGGAAATCCAGTGCTGTATCGTCATCTCTGCTACTATGACAGCCTCTTGATCAGGAATAGGATACGGTTCAGGCCACTTGGTGATGTAATCAATGACAACGAGGATGTATTTGTTGCCATCAGCAGTTCGTGGCAGAGGTCCTAAGAATACGTTCGAGTGCTCCTACATTGTAACGTTGCAGCTTCCCCCGGCTGCGTTTCTTCGGTCCTTTCCGACTTGCACAGGCATCGCAACATCGACACCACTTTTGCACATCATCCTTTGCATTATTCCAGTATAAACGCTCCCGAACTCTCTGCAAGGTCTTCATTATTCCGAAGTGACTTCCCAAGAAACCGTTTCGAATATGGAGTGAGCCCCAGAGAGCCCAATATTGCTTTGTCGTGGGACTATAGCTCGAAATGTCCTGCCAGGTAGGTTTTCTGTTTGAGACCTCCATTAACTCAATTATGGGTTTAATGTCACGGTCTTCCACCTGGTCTTTTCTGATTTCCTTGTCACTCCATGGGTTGGGTCTGGATCAGCCGATGTTGATCTTGCAATTTCTCGTGCGACTGAATTAACCAGTTGGTATTTAGCATCGACGCTGGAACAATATCGGCCCTTTTCTGGGCAAGGTCTTCTAGACAAGGCGTCAGCGTTTCCGTGCGACGATCCCTTGCGATGACGGATAGTCATGCCATATACCTGGAGTCTCTGTATCCACCTGGCAGTCTGACCCCCAGGATTCTTGAAATTTAAAAGCGAGACCAATGATGCATGATCCGTGCTTAGTAGGAATTTTCTGCCTTATAGATAATGATGGAAATGTTCTACGGCTTTGACTATGGCGAGCAACTCTTTCCTGGTGACACAGTAATTCCTCTCCGGTTTAGATAGGCATTTGCTCCAGCAAGACACTACACGGTCTTGACCCTCTATTTCTTGGGACAAAACAGTGCCGACACTTTCATTGCTCGCGTCCGTGTCGAGAATAAATGGTCTGTGGAGCTAAGGATACGTCAGGATTGGAGCAGATGTTAAAGCTTCGTTCAAGTTCTTAAATGCATCCTCACATTCTTTTGTCCACACGAACTTTTGCTTGCTCTCTGTCAGCTTGTGAAGGGATCTTGCAATGAAAGGAAAATCCTTCACGAATCTCCTATTGTACTGCATAGTCCTAGAATGCTTCTCAGCTGGTGGACATATTCGGGACGTCTCCAGTCTTTAACTGCTGACACGTTTTCAGGGTCCGTGCGCACACCTTCAGCAGAGGTGACATGTTCGAGGTAAGTCCCTTCCTGTCTGAATAATTTGCATTTAGCGGGACTCAATTTTAGATTGGCTTCTTTCAGTTTCTGAAGCACCTTTCTAAGATTTTCTAGATGTTCTTCGAAACTCTTCCCGATGATGATGATGTCATCCAGGTACATCAGACAGGCTTCGGAGGCTTCGTAGGAAGGACCTTTCAAACAGGCTCCACTAGGCGTTCAAATGTAGTCGATGCATTACATAGCCCAAACGGCATCACCTTGAACTGCCAAAGTCCTTGTCCTGTAGTAAATGCCGTCTTTTCTCGGTCATCAGGATGTATTTCTACCTGCCAATACCCACTGTTTAAATCAGGTGTCGAGAACTATTTGCTTCCAGAAAGAGCGTCCAGAATGTCGTCAATTGTAGGAAGAGGGTAACTGTTTTTTCGTAACCTCGTTCAACTGGCGATAGTCAACGCTAAATCTGGTTGGCCCGTCTTTCTTCTTCACCAGGACGATGGAAGATGCCCAGGGACTTGCTGAAGGCTCGATGACATTGCTTTCTTGCATGTCCTTTAAAAGTGTTTGCACCTCTTCCTGTTTCGCAATCGGCAGACGTCTTGGATGTTGCTTGATTGGTAGATGATCACCAGTATCGATTTTATGTTGAGTCAAACTAGTTCGACCCACGTCAGAAGACGAGCGGAAGAAAACATCTTAAAGATCTTTAATGACACGCTTGGCAGCATTCTTTCTTCATCGTTTAATTGCGCATTCTGCAATAACTCCGATATAATGTTGTCTGAAGACACGGTTTTTAAGATGTTGTTTTTTCTTTCAACGCTGGTTACTGGAGTACAACCTGCAACCATTTCACCTTTCTTAATAACTCTCGCCTTATCAGTTACATTGGCAACTCTCACCGGGATAACGGTCTCCGATAGGTCGACGAGTGCTGAGGCTATTAATACTCCTTTAGGGCTATTACAATTCTTGGGATAATCCATAACGCCGTAGCGGAAATTTCTGTTTTCGGCTATGGATCCAGGAAGTAAAATTTCTCTTTTTGCCGGTATTGTGATATCGTCTTGAGCTATTATTTTGTGGATAGATTTCACTCCTTCATCATTAATCTCGAATAAAGTTATGTCCTCAGAGGCAGAATGCAGTTCGTTATTATTAAAGTCCAAGGAAAAATTGTATTTCTTTAAAAAGTGCAATCCGAGTATGCAAGAGTCTGCAATTTCTGCTACATATGTCGTGTGATGGTAAGCGGCACTTCCAAACGTGATGTTAACGTTTAATTTCCCCTTTATATCGATCTTCTCGCCAAACACAGTTTGGAGGGTAACGCAGGCCGGGGGTCCAGATAAGTTAACCTTCGAGTTGTTGAGCGAAATCTTTTCGAATGATGGTAACATTGGATCCCGTGTCGATTGTCATGTTACAAGGAAATCCATTGATTTGTTCCATGATGAAAAGTCCGTTATTGCCGCCACTCACTACAGAAATCTGAAGCACTTCAAAATGGGGCTTTTCATTATCTGGCCACCTCCGCCCCACAAGATGGCCACGAATTAGTTTCCCTCCTTCTTGAAAGGCGCGGTCTTAACATCCGTGCCCTGGGGTGTTCTGCAGTTTCTTCGAATGTGCCCTTCAGCGCCACAGTTCCAGCACTTTACGAACGGTTTCTTGTCACCAGTATTCCGTGTCAAAGCATTCACCTTTCTGGTTAAATCGTCTAGGCGAGCAGTCATTTGATCTACTGGTTCTTGTGAGTGAGCAGCTCTGATTGGGTGGCGGTCTCTGCGAGTGGCTTGCTGTGCTGCCTCGAATTTCATGACGTACACTAGAGCGCTTTTCAAGTCTTTCACATCAGCCATTCGCAGTGCTTTCTGTATTTCGCGATCCCGGATGCCGTCGATGAAGTATTGCAAGAACAGGATTTCCCTTATTTCTGTCGGGCACTCCGAAAAGGCGAGGTGGGACAGCCTTTCAGCATCCGTGGCGAGCTCCTGCAGTGTTTCCGTAGGCTTCTTTTGACGGGATTTTTACTGAAGCCTGCTGTAATCGTTTAAACACTTCTCTCCAAAACGCAGCTCCAAAGCGCCGGACAGAGCTTCTAAGTCTAGTCTCTGGTTTTCGGAAAGAGTCTGCAGGATATCCGCTGCGTGTGCTCTCAGAGAAGCGGCGAGATGACAGGCCTTATCTTGGGAATCCCATCCATTCGCATCCGCCACTATAGAAAATTGTGTCTTATACACTTGCTAAGAGGTCTTCCCATCATATGTGGACAGCTTCAGATAGGAACGAGCACTCATGGGTAGAAATTTGAAACTATCCGAATTGCTTCCTGCCGTCACAAAGAATTTCTTTAAAGTATCAACTTCTTTCGCAACCGCAGAAACCTTGTCATCGATTTGTTGTTCGATTTGGTGTTGGACGGCCGAGACTCTTCCTTCGATTTGTTGCTCCACAGCAGAAACTCTTTCTTCAATGTGTTCAACTTTATTTTCAACAGCGTCAATTCTGCCTTCCATAGCCTCGAATTTATTTTCTATTACGCTGGTAATTTCTCTTTTCATTTCCTCTTGACCTGCTTTCATCTTTTGTTGACAAGCTTCCATCTTTAACAGATTTCATCTTTTCTTTACAGAATCTTTCATCTCGTCTTTAAATGCAGCAAATGCTGCCATAAATTGCCTTAATTGTTCTTCCAGTGCTCTAGTTAATGGCATTCAAAAACCTCAGTTCTGACATCCAAAATTGTTACGTGCGTTCTGGTTCGTTATATATTGAATGCACAAGTCGTTGAAAAGTTAACAAAAATTTATTTTTTCCACAAGAAATAAATCAAAATGCTGAAATATTTTCAGCGATATTCGCACAATATCACAATATTTCAAACGTTTAGCAAAACCTCAATTCAAAACAAGTAATCTAATTCTATCTCACGGCGAAATCGCTACAGCATTAAGCAAACAAACAGCAGTACACTTTAAACAGCTACAGCTACAACAACAACAACTCATATGAGGTGTTTCAATTCGGCTTTTATAAGCTTTTTAATTATCACTAGAACAATCTCGATTTTTCTAGATTTTTCTGGATGGCAACAGTAATTACGAGATATTTATTTATTAAACATTAAATGCACGCGCTCTTTTATTTTTGATTTTTTTTCGACGCAGCTTTCTCTTCAAAAATAGTCTGTGTTGGACGGGAAATATAAAGCAATTTTAATTACAATTCTAAATAAATAGACAAATAAATGTGAAATCCGTAACAATATTTACCTATGCTAAGATGACATCACCAAAGAAATTATGGTGTAATGAAAACCATTTCTATTTGTAATGTAATAAATTATTACAGGTAGCATACATATTTCATTAGATGAAAACTAGAGAAAATTATTTATATTTTTTGTATCGCAATATTTTAAATTTATACGATTTCCTTTTTTTATTTATAAAATTTCATATTATACATCTATTTAGTTAGGTAAACTATGGTAAGAAAGTAAAATTACATAAAATATAAAAAAAGAGGCTGAGTATTTATTCACAAAATTGTGCAAACTCTATAATGCAGAAATATGGCTATGAATATACCGACTATATATATTGATGCTTTTTGATAGTAATTATTCAGCATAATATTTAGCAATAGTGAATCCAATCCACACTCTTATATTACTCTAATTTTAATAATTATCAGCGTTTCAAATAGAAAAACTTTCCAATTTTGTGAGCAATTTTAGGAAAGCTGTTGGTTTTAATGTAAAGAGCATACGTAACATGCTATGAGTGTGATAACATGTTGAGTTCGATATAAACAACATTCATGTATTGAGTTGGTATAAATAGCATTCATACCATATTGGGTTGATGTAAAGAGCATTAGTATCATGTCTCTTTCTAATACTAGATGTTCTAGACGTTTTTGATACTAGCATTTTAAGCTCTTAGAAAGAAGTACTAAAAATCCATATATGCTTGAAGAAATTTATTCTGTTGGTACAGAAATATACAAATATAAAAAAAAAGCTGTTTTTAAACTCTGTAGATGTAGTGAGGGGGAAAAACGCTAAGGATGCAGCACTATTTGGGGATTTTCAAAAACTTCGAAATATTATTTACCGAGTTTCCAGATGATGGACTCTTGGAACAAAAAGCAAATGAATAGATACATACGAAATCTTAATTCATATGTACCTATTCATTTATGATTTTAGTTCATTCATATCGCTCGTATACTTGTTATTTATGATTAACAGCACATTTATTTTCAGTCAATGTTAGCTCATAGATTTATAAGGTATTTCTCCCGCCTTCTTCGCATGGCTTCGTGGTGTAGTGGTCTGCATGCTCGACGCGTAACCGAGAGGTCCGTGGTTCGATTCCCGGCGAAGGCGTTGCTCATTTTTCAGCTCTTCTGCTTCCAAAAAAGTACCTAATGTCTCTACAGGTTTTATGCAAGAAGACTTAATATTTCTTTTGCGCATACAAATTATTTTAATAAGGCTAAATAAGGAAAGAATATATTTAATACGTAAAAGCTGCGTACGTACTTGGCGCAGAGTGTTACTTGCTCTTGAATGCTACTTTTTCTGAAGTCGGAGGGTGATCAGTAACCAACATATGATGCCTTTTACTTTAAGTTAGTGAATAAAGGTCATTTAATGAAGATGTAGCGTACTCTAGCTCTGAGGTATTGTGTGAAAATTTCGGAAATCAGCCCAATGCATGTTTACCATGAATCAAACCATCAAATTAATTTGCCTGCCATCTAGCAATAGCTTATCACTTTAATTCATCTGTTAAATTATATGTATGCTGATATTAGAAGATTTAACACCTGAAGTTGTTTTCCATATACAAAGCTAAAAGAAAACTTTGAAAAGATTGCTTTTGTGTTAAAGTTAAATTGCAGTGATGGAAGACAATTTTTAGAGTGTTATATACTGATTCAACGAAACATTTATCTAGCGCTGAATATATTTCGTGGGCTTCTAGTTTTTAAAAACTGCGATTTTTCACTTGATTATGTAATTTATGGAAATTAAACAGACAACATTGTATTCATTAAGGTTGTGAATATATTTTAATATCGGTAAGAATCTAAATGTTTTTTGGGTAGTGCAATAAATATTGATTCTATTTCTACCAGCAGAATGCCTGATAAATTGTATAGTTGTGGTTAAACATTTAAATTTAAAAATTTATTCGAAGCAACTGCTTGCTTGAAGTTTTTTGTGTTAAATTTCGGCATGTTTATATTTGACAAGCAATCTCATTTTGCAGAGAATACTTACTGGTGCTATGAATGTGATTCGTGGACAGATCCAAGGTGCAAGGATCCTTTCAACTCGACAGCTCATCCCAATGATTTGCCCCCTCTCAAACAGTGCGAGGGATGTTGTGTCAAAATCGTCATGTACGCAGCAACACGTACGTATTCATTTATATTTATTAGCTATATTTTAAAGTTATAATACTTGCATAATTAGCCACATAAAATTAATTTAATTAATTGGTTAAATTTAAAATGATTCTGATTGTGATATTATTAAATATGAATTTATAGCTTGGCTAACCTTTTTAAACGGACATTGCTTTGATTGAAAAATGAAGACATATTTACCAACGTATTTATTTTTAAATTTTTATACGATCATCATCAGTTATATAAAAATAAAAATAGGACGAATTAAACAAATTCTTTGGCTAGTTATATAAAAGTAAACATAGGGCGAACTAGGATGAATTAAAGGACTTCTTAATTTCAACAGATTACTTTTAAACCGTCATTTCACGTGAGATTAAATGTGTTTAAAACAGTGGCTTTAAAGTATTGAGGGGAAGCGATTGTTGGTCGGCTGCGAAAGATTTAAATGTTTTACATTAGTGTATTGTGCATTAACTCAGCTAAGACGATTTTAATACGATATTTTCACGGAAGGTAACATAGCTGAAAGACCACTTTCGATTTCTACTTTCCGTTACATTATGCAATGGAGACACTAATTTATTCTAACAATGCCTCTCTTTTGCTAAGAATACTCATAACAGTTGTAATTGATTCCTGACAAACTGAAGTTTACAAATTGGTTTAGTTGTAATATTCGCAGCCGTTTGCTCATTTGAACGATACGATAGTTTTACAATACTTTTGCAATACTTTTGCAATGACGTGTATGATGAAACTTTGTGACACTGTCTTTTGCGTGCGAACTATATATTTCAGATTTTACAAGTTTTATTGTTGACTAATTGTCTTCAGAAACTTTAATCGGTAAAATTTGGAGTATATTAAAATATTCTGTTAGCTTTAACAGCCAGAATAATTCTTGCATAGCTTGCGTAAGTGCAACATATTCAGCTTCCGTTGAGATTAAAGAGGCACAGTGCCCAATAAAATGGATTTCGTACCTTCTATATCTTATCTCCTATCAGCATCTAATTAAATTGTAAGATTAGGTTTTTCACCCAACGAAATATGTATTGATAGATGTTTTGTTGCAATTCAATATTTAATGATTCTTTCTACTTTTTCCGTCCTTTTGACGTGGACTATTACATTTTCCGCTAAGTATGTGTGTTGAAACTCCGATATCTGGTCTTGTGTTAGAAGATATATATAAATGATTTCTGATAGCTTGGCGAAATTTATCATTTGAAGGTGGACGATTTTCTTCCTTGTTTAGACTAAAATAATTTGTTTCCTTTGCTGTACTAGTAGATTTACCTTCTTCTGGTTGAAATACCTTGCAAGTTAGTTTATTTTATTTTACTGAGATAACTTCCACCTTCCTTTCGATTTATTTCCATGCTTAAGAAATATTTAGCTTCACAAAGATGTGTTGTATGATAGACTTTCTTTTAATCGTAATTACTTGAAGAATTAGTCCTTCTTATTTATAACTTATTAAAATAACATCAACGTACACAATTTCATTAATTCTTTAATCACGATTCTCTTTTGTAAAAAAACACGGGTTGCGTTGACTGAACCGAAAGTTTTTGAGTGTATTTTCAATTTCTGCATTTCATCATCTAACTGATTGTTTGAGACAATAAATCGACTTTTATAATATACGAACATTATTTCCTACTACCGGAATAAGGAATTTTCCGTTTCTTCTATGCATATTTGTTCATTAAACTTGCGGTAACGAAAAATTTATCAAATAACCAAAACCAGAACTAAGCCGAGACTACCCGTCAACGGTTGTTCTGCACAGGCTCTTAATATACGTATAAAAACCTTAATAAAAATTAGACACAGTGAGTCTACTATTGTAGCATCTGTTTATACTTTCAATACTTATAGAAAAATAAATAAATTTTATCTACTTGGATTCTGCACATGCTTCTTGATGAAAGAACAATTTTATTAAACACTTGACATCACGAGCTTCACAGTTCCTTGAATTAAAGCAGGAATTCTCTACTGGGATAGTGTCGTAACACAGAAAAAATATAATACATAATTCAATAAATACCAACATAAAATTCATAGAATGCTTATATCACTAAGCAAACACGGATCAGCACGTGCATGGCAACGCCGAAAACAGATGCCATTCACAAAAAAATGGATTCATAAAACAAAGTCTCGTGTTCATTCAACAAAGTTATGCATAAAACAAATAAGTATATGAATTCATAAAAGTTATCCATAAGTCTCGTGGATATCTCCAGAAGTTTACTAACGGCATTACGTAACATTCTCCCACCTTGATTTGCCACCTTCGAGGTAAATCAACAAAGTTCGAAAGTTCAACAGCCCAGTCTCTTCGGTATTTGATTACTCTACCGCTTCTTGACGTCCGAGGGACCGCTGAAATATCCTTCTGAATTGGACTCTCATTCTGGGATGTTGCTGGCGGGTCATTACTAGGATTTTGATCTGGTATAATGGGATCCCCAGAAGAATTTACTTCTAGGGGGTAAATCTTTTGGACTGGACGAAGGAGATGACCAAGTGGAGTTTTGACTTTGACGACTCTCACATAGCTGTCCCTACCTTGATACAGCTCTTCAATCACTGCAAGTGGCCAATTAAGTCTCTTCTGGTTTTCAAAACAAACAAGGACCACTTCTCTAACTTTGAAAATTTTGTTAGATGGGCCAGCTTTTTGCACCAACTGACGTAAGTATTCTTTCCGGAATCGTCGTCTGAATTGTTCACGCAGCTCTTGGCAATAACGTTCTCTCTTTACCAGTTTATTCGTATCCATATGATCATCTCTTTTACATCTTGAAGAACGTTGGACGGTGTTAGTAGCCTCAACTCATCTGTATCGTTGGAGACGTATGTTAACGGGCAGTTGGTTAACAGTGGCTTCTGCGTCGCAAAGAACTGTGAGTAGTTCCTCATACGTAACAGACGACTTACCAAGAACTGAACAAATAGATGTTTCACTATGCGAATTAGTCTCTCCCACCAACCGCCCCACCATGCTGCAGGTGATGGAATGAATTTCCATTTAATCGGATTCAGAGTTTCAAGAGCAGCTATGTTTTGCCACCAAATTTGGTTCAATGCACTAGAGACACCGATAAAGTTCGTGCCGTTGTCACTATAGATAACTGTCGAACGGCCTCGTCGAGCGATGAATCTTCTCAATGCGTGTGAACAGCAATCAGCACTTACGGATGTCACAATCTCCAAATGTATTGTTCTGTAGACTGTGCATGTAAACAGCACCAGCCAGGCTTTAGGCCTAAGAATAAGGAGACCACAAAACTCAATTCCGGTGACTTCGAACGTTCGAGCGTCTCGTACTCTGTCTAAAGGTAAATGAATAGGTATCGTTGAAGGTGACTTTGTTGTGAATCTCTTGCAGATAATGCATTTCTTGATTATTGATCTAATTATCTGTCTGAAAACCCCCATGAATACCGTAAGGCACAAGGGGATTCCCCAAAGGTTAATGTGTGGTGTGGACTAATGCACGGCCGAGTCATTGAGCCTTTCTTTTTTACAGAAAAGACGGTCTTATCAGTCGTATACTTAAACGTGTTAGAAAAATTCTTATTTCCACAACTAAAAGAGCTTCAGCCACATGTCTTTTTGCAACAAGATGGTGCACCACCTCATTGGGGTACCATCGTTCGTAGTTCTTTGAATCACCATTTTACAGGAAGATGGATTGGGTGAAGAGGTCCAATTCCTTGGCCACCCAGATCACCTGATATAACGCCGCTGGACTTTTTCTTTGGGGATTTGTAAAGGACAGTTTACAGGAGGAGAGTGTCGAACATTGATGACCTAAAAGCCAGAATTGCAACCGCAATAGTCTCTGTGGATTCCGACATGCTTGCCGGTACCTGGCGTGAAACTGCATATCGACTTGATGTTCTCCGTGCGATGAAGGGAGCACACGTGGAAGTTCATTGACAAGGGTCATGAAACATTTTAGAGTCTATCTAACCATTTTTGTTGTTAATTTTAATCTATCTTTATTATTTTATGAGTTATTAAACATCAAAATGGGCCCGGGACTTTATAAACACACTGTATATTTATGTATTTTCAATTACATATATATGCAGTTACGAAACTTATTGTATTTATCATTTCATTGTTACTAATTATGTGTGTTTACATAAAATTAATTACATTAATTTCTTCTTGAAAACTCTTTTTTCATCCTTTTCTCTTTCGTAGTAACTTTGTGCTACTATGAAAGAAAAAAAAATATAATAAGTTTGGGAAACACTAGTTTAGCGTTTTTGAAAGATTTTGTTACATATTGATAGCTCGAAGGTCACTGTGGTTTTCAGACCATTTTCAACGAGAAGGCATACTGCCGGTGAAAAGGGTGGGAGAGCAATTACAAGCCAAACAGCCCATCTCATTTACTCAAAGTTGATCTCAACCGTCTGCCACTGTCCTAGATAGTTACTGTGCAGGGAATATGCTTGTGTACGTTGGAGTAGAAATCCCATTTATATATATTTTCTGATCAATATAAAGCGGTAAATTACTGCTTATTACTATGAGTGTTTCACATAGATGTCCCACGCTATAAATACACTCACTACCAAAAGTTAAGCACGAAGATGTAAAATGCAAAAAAATCAAAAATACTGCTTTGATTCACACAAAATTCGGCAAGAAAGCAGCATATATATTTATGCATAAAACAAAATCAATAATTATATACAGAAATGAAAACAATATTAAATTTTTGTAAGTTATCAGATAATGACATACTGGAGACTTAAACAGAATTATGTATAAAGTGAAAATAAACAGCATAAAATGAAAAAAAGGAAATTAATAGGGTATGTGATCCCCCCCCCCATCTGTACACAAAGTTTACACCTTGTGACTATGCTTTCAATTAGGTGATCAACCACCGCAGAATTAAGCAATCGCCATTCTTCTTGTAGAACAGTTTCCAGTTCAATACGAGTGGCTGGAGGTGGGAAACATGAAGATACAGCATGGCCGAGAGCATCCCAAAGATTTTCAATGGGATTTAGGTCGGACGAATATGCTGGCCACGCCATACGTGCAATCCCTTTACTCTCCAGGTAGTCATCAGCGATGTCAGCTGTATGGGGACGTGCGTTATCGTCCATTAAAACAAAAGTAGGGCCATCTGCTGCAGCGTACAATCTCACATTGGTTTCTGGGACCTTCATCTCGATACTGGACAGCCGTCAAAGAACCCCGTTTAAAGATGAGCAGGTCGGTGCGGTATCCTAACGTGTGGGCAGTGCCCACACCATAATGCTTCCGCCACGGAATGCTTGATGTTCGGCAATGTTTTTGGACTGATTGCGTGTTCGTTGTTCACGCCATATCCTTATACGCTTGTCATCTGGCTCCAGAGCAAATCTTGACTCATCAGTAAACACGGCATTGCCCCAGTCAGACACATTCCTATTGACATGTTCCCGGCACCACTGTAATCGTGCCCCTCTTGATTCGACGGATAGAGGAGTGAGTGAGTGACGGAGGACGTGGGCACCATCCCTCTACCGTTACGGTTAATTGGTATGAGCACCACGCCCGCCCTTATCTAGAATGACATAATTAGGTACTTAGGTTATCGCTACCCATTCAGACTTGCATAGTACATATTGCCATACTCTGACCTGCATGACTATTACACATGCCGTACCATATTCGGACTTGCTTATTCATACTTGCATGGTGCATTTACATTCATATTGCATGGTACATATTTCACATATTTCATATTACACATTACATTTACAAGGAAATTGAATATGACTTATGTTTAAGGTTCCTTGCATCCATAAGGTTCAATATTTACGTTAATTATACATGATTAGATACTTAGGTTAACTCTATGCATTAATTATTATTTACAGACTTGCATGGTACATATTACACACAGAGAGATTGATTAATACTTATGTTAAAGGTACTTTACATCTTAGGTATTTAGGTTAACACATAGTTTAACACTACGCATTCATTATTGTTTACAGGTTTGCATGGTGCATATTATACACATTACATAGTACAGCTTATATCTACTGAGAAGACTTGCATTGTACATAGTTCACGCATTACATAATACAGATTAAATTTTTAAGAATTTAATTATTAATTAATACTTGCATGGTACATATCATACACATTTCATAGTGCAGTTTACATTTACTGAGAGATAACAGAAACTCGGCGTACCCGGGCGTACAGTCCACTCATAAGTAATCTTCGGCGTACAGTAGCTGCAGATATCGCCTTACCAATGAGCGCTGTAACCATAGATGTCACACGTTTGGAGGTCGCTCTGCGATTCCGCTTGTCTACAATAGCAATATGTCGATCTTCCGCAGGGTTTGTAACCCTTGGGCGACAGGCTACTGGCCATCGGACAAGTGTGTGGTTTGGAATTGTTTACATAAACGTGAAAGTACAGAATGATGAACGCCGAAGAAAAGAGCAGCATCTGTGATCGACTGTCCTGATTCAATGCGCCCCACAGCACGCCAGCGCTCGGAATCTTCCATTCGTCTTCTGGAAGTCATAGAAACACGTATGTCTTGAAAACAAATTGTACGAAAGTTTTTAACGCCTTCTATCAGCCTTTACAATCAAGTTCTGTAACCCTTCATAAAGCTGGCGTCTTATAAAACTGCCTTTTTTGCATATTTCTTGACATGAAAGCGCGATTGGCTGTTACCTAACATATTTGCATACTTCCATCCACCTCTTCAGCGAATTGCATCCTCTTCAATTCTGATTGGCTTCCGGAAATTAGTATTTTCCTCTCCGTGCTTAACTTTTGGAAGTGAGTGTATGCCATTTTCTCGACCTATTCAATAAACTGCTGCAAAACCTGAGTAAAGAAGAATTTAAAAATGGGGAGATTGATCTCTGTTAACTCTCTCCAAACTGGTTTACTTGTTCCAGTTTTAAAATAATTTTGATTTTTGTAATATTGTTTGTTCGTACTCTTTTACCTATAAAACAGTTTTCTCGTTTTTAACATGTTAATTTATCGTAAAAATGTACCGAAAAATTTATCGTGCTGAGTACATTCGGTATTTAGGCTGTGACTAAAATATTAGGATTAGCCAAAGGAAACGCGCAAGTAGGAACGATCATATGCAGGAGTGTGGGACAGTAGTGAACTAGTTTGCTTCTAATTGGATGACAGGTGTATTTGATAGATGTGCTACCAAAATAGAGGAGTAAATAGAAGTATAAGTTATAGAAAGGTAATCTCCATATATGGAACAAATTGCTTTCTATGAAAAACAGTCCATAATTGGCAAGTCTTTCAGGGTTGAGAAACTTGTTGGACGATGTAAAACTTGCCCAGTGAACCGTAAATGTTGCATCTGAAATCCTGAACAAAGGGAATGAATGCGTGATGGTGAGCTGTAGGGTGAATTTCGCAGCTGAAACACTATTTCCGGAACGGCACACTTATTAAACACATCTGTTATCCAATTAGTGGTGAGCATAGGCTGCGCGCCGCATTATTTTTCAAGATCATTCTTCAGTATTTTGTCATGAACCTATTCCTTTTCCGTTATTTTAGCTTATCATCTATTTTCTCGTGGAATAAAGTGAGAAAGAAATACACTGTTTTGAAATTTACAATCTCTCTGCTTTAAGAAAGTTTGTATCTCAAAATTCATAAAGTGTTTACTAACATTCCTCAGTGTAATATCTTTTCTTAATAAAGTTCATTTTTAATTTAGTATCGCAATAAATAATATAAATACAGAAAAGTGCTGGCGGAAACACTACATATTTTAGTGATTTGGTGTTTCTTTTGATTATGTATTTTTATTTAAATTTAATTATTGTTATTACAGCAAAAGAAGTAGTGCGCCGAACCTGCACGAAAAGTCTCCAAATCAACCTGTTCATGGTAGATCACGTGTGCATGTACGAAGGAGGCAACACAGGACACATGTGTTTCTGCGAACGGGACAACTGCAATGGTGTGCTGGCGCTCACAGCAGAGTTCACGGCACCTCTGCTATGTGCCTTTTTGAGTGTGGTGTATTTTCTGGCACAGCGGCACTCGAGAATACTCTGAAGGCATCTTCGGGCAAAAGAGGCATGTTGTTAGCAAAATTTGTTTACGACTCTGTACAAAATTTTCTTTTTAAGAATTGCGAGTGTAATTATTTCTTCAACTCTTGCATCAGCGGCATTTTGAGCTCCTAGCAGTTAAGATGGATGTAGATCTACTTTGTGCAGCAATATGAAATATTCTCATAAAACTTCAGTATGCTAAATCCCGCAAGATCCCATTCCAAAAAAAAAATAACCAAATATTGTTTAGTGAGGAACTAGTTATTTAAATTCAGAATAAGAAGAGTATTGCTATCTAAATGAAGTTAGTAAAGTGATATTTAAGATTAATACACATTATATGGATAAATGTTCGATTAATTGCCAAGTCTCCATCTGAAGTTCATGGAAGGGAAGAGAACATATTCTTATTTATATTAAAATATGCTTTCACATCATGCATTACACTTACAGTAAAGTATGGATTAGTTTACAGTGAAGTATGGAAGAGAAGCACATTTTTTTATCACTATTAAATTTTACTTCTGTATGTTATCTAAATATCTATATTAAACGTAATATGTTATCTAAATATTTATATAAAAAGATAAGACTTCCAAAAAATTTTTATTAGAAGGCAGTAAATGCGTATAGGATCCAAAAGTTCAGGAATTGGGCCCGTAGTCTTTAAGCTGTTACAACTGTAACTCTGAAGCACATCAATTTAAAGGTAATATTCTTTCGCAGCAGTACCCTTCTGCCGATGCCTGCTTAGATTTTTCAAGCGTTTCTGAATCTCAGTTTTGGAGGTATCATAATATGTTTGAAACAGCGTCGCGTGTTTTATCTTTTCGACGCTGAAATATCAACAATGCATACGTGAACAGGCAAGTTGAGGAAACAGGAAGAAATCGCACGTTGCGATGTTAGGTGAATACCATTGGCATAGAAGGATAGGAATTCATGTTTTGGCAAAAACCGAGAAAGCAGGATCAGCGGAACATTATTACATAACACTTATAGATTCAAGTGCGTGATTTAAGTTGATCATTTGATGTACTAAGTTAATACTTTCACAGTGAACTTGCTTTTACCGGATTTTGTGACTGCCTGCAGAATTTTACGACTTTCATGATGGTTACAAAGAACTAGCATGAACTTACATGTTGGTTACCAAGAACTAGCGAAAGTGTCTTTGCTATTCGAAGACTTCTCAACGAACAGATTGTTTTCAATCACAAACTTGCTACAATATTCCATAAGTTTCTATCAGGCATTTGGTTAAATAAACATGGAACGCCTTTTTTGACGCATGGCAAACCAAAATATATTTTAATGAATAATCAGATATATAGGAAAAAATCTCGCGATGTGATTGGACAAATTGCTCAGTATATGATAATTTAGATAAACTCCATTTGAGGAATCATGTTATATCCATATACATTCTTTTCTAGTTCTCGAACTTTTGGATTCTATCGTGTATCGTGTATTTCGTGTGTCTGCAATGTTAGGGCCAAATTTTTTATTACCTGTAATTTACAGAAAACTAATACGTAATTTTTTTCAAAAATATTGTACTAAAATTCTACTGTAATCAGTAGTGAAGTAATGAATTTTAAATCATACAAATAATAAAATTGCGACAATTCAAAGCATACATGCTTTGATAACACAAGCGCACATATCACGGTTTAAGCGATAGATATGATAAACTGCTCTGTTGCTTCAAATGCTGTTGATTTCACAAATGTTGATATTTTGTGCCATAACATCACTGTATTTTAGTGTGACTATTAACATGAGAGTTTATTATGTGTTCTTAATTTTGGTGGTGTTATCTGTATTGTTTTAGTTTTATGCATTCAGATTTGTGCACCAGTTCTAAAATTTGATTGTAGTGAGTATTACTTGTAGATGGGTCTGCTGCCTTACCGTGCAATAAGTGCAATTCATGTTTTATTGGCTGTTGCTGTTTTAATGGGAAACTTGCGTTTTCTATGTACATAACAGCGGAATTCGGAAAGAATGCGGGTTGAAACCAGAATTAGCTGCTGTAAATTGCTTTATTACAGTGAAACACCGGTTATTTGAGGTAGATTTTAGTATGAATCTCCTTGAATAACGTTCATTAGATGAACGAATATTTAGAATTTTAGCATTTAAAATTTATTCACCGAAGAGTTAATATTTTCAGACTATTTATGGAATTAAGTAAGTTAAATAGACGCTCTGGACATACTTTCCTTACCTCTTTTTTTCATTTTTAGGGAAGAAATATACAAATTTTAATTCGTTTTAAAGTTACCTTTCCAACGACAACACAAAGTTTGTCTCAGAGTCTTAACTATAATTATAGTAAATTAGATGTTTCGCAGTAAGCTATATCTGTAGAAAATAGCCCATCCTAATTAACCCAAATGATCGCTTCGCCGATTATTATCAGCATGTTTCTTTCAACAACGGTGGCTGCATAATAAAATGTAAGCAGTTAGAGATACTTTCTTCTATGTGTCGTTATTGTTGAGTGCCTGCGTTTGGTTGTACGGTAAATATTTTCAACATGCTTGCTAAATGAATTGAAGCAGATTGCAAATTATTAAGGAAAGTGACATTTTAATAGGGAACAACAAACTGGGACTTCATTAAAGTGAACCAAAAATAAATTTTGAAACAAAACATTTACTTAATGTAAATAAAATTGAAATGTACTGCTGTGCATTGAAACTGCAACACAGTAAGGATCTGAATTGCAAAGATAAAATGTGTTTGCGAAATAATCCATCATACACAAGGTAAATAATTATTAAATGCATATTCTGAAAATGATGAACGTAGTGATAAGTATTCTTTTATCAATCGAAGACAACCGACTGAATACGGGACGACTTGAAATCACAGTGATTCTACATGGTGATGTGAGGAATGTTATATGAATCATCTAGATGAATCTAGAATTGTTTTGGTAAACTGCAAGCGGTGCTCATTGTGTGATTACACGTCGTCTGTATTCTGTTCAGCAACAAAACAGATAGCAAACAAGCCTTTGTATTGAATACAGATAAACTTTGGACAATACAGGTAGTTTGAGGATAAAAACTATCTAGCTGAAAAGATGTAAGAAGATATTCTGTGATAAGGTAGTATTTCAACGTTAAAAGTGTCTGCTGAATATTACTGACTATTCATGATCTTGTACTTCAGAAAAGGAAAGAATGTGAATGAAGTGTAATAGTAACCTCAAACCATCAAGCATGAGGTAGACCACGAATGATGCTATGCAGATGCTGTTCTCCACAGTATCTCGTAAACAAGGACTTGGGTGTAATGGTAGAGGACACAAAATGTAAGGTCGTCTAGTAGCATGATTCCATCTCATTCATCATCCAGTTCTGACGTCTCTGATGTAGGATCAAATGATGTTTAAGGCAAACGAGTTAAGGGCCCTCATTGCAACAATCTTCGGAGATCTGTATTTGAAGAATCTTTTTACGTTTTAACTGTGCTGTAGTTTTGTATTGACACTTATAAAAGTATAACGATTTCACAAAACATCTTCTCTCAGTCAACAATTTTTTCTCTTTCAGAAGTCGTCTCTAGATTATAAGATCTCCCTCTTCTGCATAAGGACATATTTGCGTATAAATAGCAAATATTAATTGAATTTTCTCGTAAAATGTAGGACAAATTGCCTGCTGAGATTTTTTTGTACTAATTTTTTTTTGTACGCAATTATGTTTTTGCAATATTTGGACATGCATGACATGTATTGAGACTGCAGCTATTGCGTTTTCTATTATAAGCTATTTGTTTCGTAAAGGTCTAGCCGAGCTCATAGTCACTTTCGCAGTGTTGCAGTTTCACGGAACAGCAGTGAATTTTAAATTTCTGAAAAGGAAATTTATTCTTCATTTGAAAATATTAAGAAATCCCAATAAATTATTTGATGTGTACAAAACATTGCTTAATTTGTTGCTTGTACTTATGTATGACAATAATTTGTATTGAACAGTGCCGTAAAGATAACATAACTTCCAATAATACTGAAATATGCACAAACTTATTGTCTTCCTAATTACGTACTATTTGCATTCATTTCATTCTATGCATCATTTCATTCTCACTATCCATTCATTAATATATTAGTCTCTTTAGTTAGGTATATTACATAATAATTTGCGAAATAAGATAAAGTACATATTAATCTGTATAATAAAATAAATTATTTTTATTTTAATTTGCTTGGATAAATCAGAGATAGAGCATAAAAAGTTAAAATATGCAATTATTTTATTTGATATATTATATGTAAATTTTTTTATAAGGGTCAGAAAAAATATGCAGTATATGTAAATTTTTATCGTAAATTAATTAATGAACTGATATTTTATAAGGAATTGAAAATGTTAAAAGAATAAACTCTCAAAATCAACCCAGTTTTTTTTAGAATAAATGATAAAGGTTTGCAAACTAAGCATTAAATTAGAAAAATACTGACCAACTGAAGGCCAAAAGGCATTAAGATCTAAATGCCTAACTATTGTTTTGTTTTACGCTGTATTTTCGTAGCTTTATATGTTTAATGGAAATCGACTTATATGAAAAACACGCAGTTTTGAGAATTAATTCTTCATGATAATATAATTAGACAGTCATTTCATACTATTTTTAACTGTTATGCATTATGGATTCTGTAGTTTCTTTTCTGTCGTGGCTGTTTTTGCTATAATAAAAACAAAGCAGAAAGAAAAGTTTGTTTTTGTGCAGTTTTCAATATAAGAATTTTAATTTTTACTTAAAATTTTTAGTTTTTAAAAATTAATAGTATTTAATATTGGAAGTTTTAACTATAAAAGTCATGATTTTAAGTATTAAACTTCTTAATTCATCAAACATTAACTTTTTCAAAAAGCAAAAAATGTTGATCTCTTATTTTTATATACATTATGCAAAAGAGAAAAAGAACAAATGAAAAATTAAATTTAAGTTACTTAAAAAATTTCTTTAAAAATAAGATAGACTAAAGTTTATAAATGTGTATAGACTAAAGTTTAAAAATGTTCTGCGATTAAAACATTTTAATCTATTTGGAATTTTGTTTTCATTAATTTACTTCACAAAAAAAACTCAGCTATTCTAATAAGGCATTTTAGAGTTAATTGTTGTTCATCTTTAGCCTTTTAGTTTTCTTCATATTTGTACTTAGTTCGGATTCATTTTATGTAAATTGCTTCAGAGTAGGAAGAAAATTAATTTTCATGTGACATTATGCTGATGAATTATAGTGTTATAAAATGAAGAATTTTTGATCCTTGAAAAAATTGGTAGGTTTATTTAATCATAAAATTGATTTTGGAAACTAAAACAGTGAAAGGTAATGATTATTTCAAATAAATTACTCGCATTCATTCAGTGAAAAAACCCCAAAAGTCTTTTTTTGGGGGAGGGGATACGAATTTACTTTTTGATAGTTTGATAGGATAGTTTAATTCTTCCTGCCCGAATAGCTTGCTTACTAATTTAATTAATATTAATTCTTTCCCTTAATTTTTAATGCAGTAAAAGTATTTAAAGTTTATGCATAAAACTGCTCAAAACTAATTATTTTCTTTGCTATAAAACTTCTTTCTGTGAGCATTCATGTAATATTCACACTAATATTTTATAAGAAATATTATATTGCATAATTTACAGTATTTACATAATATAATATTTCCATAAGAAATATTATATTGCATAATTTACAGTATTTACATAATATAATATTTCCATAAGAAATATTATATTGCATAATTTACAGTATTTACATAATATAATATTTCCGTAAGAAATATTATATTATGTAAATACTGTAAATTATGTACTATAATATTTCCATAAGAAATATTATATTACATAATTTATTTGTCATAAATGAGATTCTCTTTTCTAAAAATTTCGTAAACAAAATGAGCAAATCTTTTGGGCTTTCAGATAGTAACAAAGATGCTTGCAGGAAATTATTGCAAAGTTGAAATTCCACAAGTATATGCAAAAGTACAATTTCGTAAGTACGATGAATTTATTCTATGCACCTTTTACATTGCCACGCGCTTTATAATGTGGAGATGTTTAAGCTTGTAAATGTTTAAGACTTCATTGTAAAAATAATCAAACAGGTATTCCAAAGTTTCATATAAATTTTATATGTGCATATATCTGTGCATACAGTATTAGCTTATTTAGGAGTTTTTGCTTAAACTTTAACAGGCCATAATATAAGTTCGGAACTAGTATGGGAAATCGCGTTGGGAAAATGCCCAATCAGTCTTATAATTCAGACTGAAAGATTCCTTAAATGAATACTTTATTTCAATGTGTATTTTATACATAATAAAAATTAAAAAAATATTTATTGTAATGTATTTGCTCTTCGTCCGTAAACATTTTTATTATGTACTTAAAATATGAAGATATAGAAAGATTTTTTTAATCTACGAAATAAGAAAATATGATTATTATGTAGTTTTGTGATTATTGTGTGTGCTTTTATTGAATATTTATTTTTAAGCTTTACTTGCAAATTGTGTTTTTTATTTATGTGTCATATTGAAATTTTACTATACACAGTTATTAATACTCTATTATATAAATACTATATAATAATATTGTTATTGCCCATTTTGTGCCGTTTTGTCGAAAACTGGTTTGATAAATATACGCACACTAAGCTATTTCCTTGTCATATAAGAATTTAAAACTTAAACATATCTTTAATATTTATTTTTCTCAAAAATAGATCTGTATGGTTATTTTATTGCACATAATGATACGTTAGTAGATAATATAAAATTATAATATAGAATATGATATACAAAAGTCTTGCCAAATTTAACCATGAATTGTTTAAAGCTAAGAGGGGAGCAAACAATAAATAAATAAACCAGTTTAGCAATAGTTGAATGTTTTTAAGCTTTCTGGAGATATTATTGAAGTATTTTTAACAAGTAATTTTTTAAGTAATAAAGGTTGTAAATAACGAATGTTCTTTTTCTGTAAACGTTTATAAATTCAAATCTTCCTTCTGCGAATGTTTTAATCCATTAATGGATTATGATCCATTAATTCTAATTATTAATTCTTCTTCACTGATCTCTTATAATCCAAACTAATTCTAATGGATCATAATCCATTAAAAGAATTAGTTTATTTGATTTAGTTTTAATCCATTAATTGATTATGATTCATTAATTCTAATTATTAATTACTCTGTTATGATCCAAACTAATTCCGTTAATGGATTAATCCATTAATGGAATTACTTTATTTGAATTAGTTTGAATGCCTTAATAAATTTCTGACTTCGTTAAATTCCAAGATTTTCTAGTTTCACTGCGAAAATATTTTTGTTACCTGTTTAAGCCATTTGTTTAAATTCAAAGCTTTATTAATTATATAAAAGCTTTCAAATGATTTTCAGTTTGTAATAAAATCATAAAGTAATCATTTTTTAATTACACAGTTTCTTAGATTTATCAAATTTTCTTTATGTACTTAAAAATTTATCTTAAAATCTTCAATTTTTTATGTTTATAAATGTTAGCGATAAAAGAGCTGACAAGTTTGATATGTAATTCTTTAATTGCATATTAATAGAAAAATTGCCAAAGGTTTTCTGAATGGTTCATAACTTTTTACGTAGGCATCGTATTTTAAAATTTAGATCTTTTGTTTTTATAAGTTTCAGAAGCTAACTGAATTGGTAGAAAAGAAATTCTCTTCTGAATAGTGTATGCAATCTCAGTTTTTACGAATTTATGAGACTGAATATTTTTATGAAATTATTTCTACTGATTTTTTATTTTATATTTGTATTTCCTGTAAATTTAAATTTATTGTACTTTCATGTATTCATTCATTGTATTTGGTCTGTGGGTTTTTAAGTCATCTTATAGGCCCGAATATATAACAGCTTTCCTTATGCGATTATCTTAGTTCTTGGCGACAAGAATTACCTAATCGGGCGTCATATAAGTAAGCTTGATTTTTTTGAATGTGTTCTACAAAAAAGAGATTTAGTAAATGCAAAATAAATATTAAGTAATACTCTTTAGCATAAAAGTTAATGGATAAATGATAAATTAATATATTTTTTAAATATCAGATTGCATAAATGAGACGAATATTTTTCAGCATGATTAAGAATAAAAAGTCAGTCTTATGTTGGGGCCAATATGGTAGTTATGAAAAACAGTGAGTGTAATTTTATGCTTTAATATTCTACGAGTATTAAATTATGTCTGAATTAGTAATTTATACTCGTAATCATAAAATACAGTATACTTTAAAACTTCTTAGAATGTTGTTTATTACCGAATTATTTATTATCAAATGCACATTAAAAAAATAAATATGATAGCAAGTCTAATAATTGAACATTCTAATAAGTATCAATTTTTTAGATAACTTTCAAATGTAAATTAAAATCTACAACTTTTATAGAGCTTATATTTGAAATTTGTAGTTGTTATTTAAAAATTTTCTTGTAGACTATTACAAAATATTTAAATACTTTATTAAAAATTTGGAAAGTTTAATAGCATTTTTTAAAAAATTCTCCCAAATATGTATGTACGTATTAAATTAATTTGCATATTAAATTTTGAACTGAGGAAATTAAACTAACAGTGTGTAATGGCTGGAATGTGAAAGTATTTTGTCAGATTTTATTAAGAAATTTTCAAAATCTGTATTTTTTAATCGAAATAAATTTGAATACTTATTTGCACCAAGATAAATAAAGCCGTTTATAGAATTGTAAAAAAATTGTAATAGTTTCATATGTAAATTGAATATGTATATAGTAAAAAGTGAAATTTTAATAAATTTAATACATTATAAACTGAAATTAATGTATTATATGCATTTATATAAAATCAAATGTGAATGCTTTTAAGTTGATTTAATGATGATTAAAAATATATAATTATTGAATTATAGCATGCTTATATTGGGATATAATCATTAAAGTCCCCTAATCACTGAATTTTGTAAATAAAATATTTGCATTTGAATACATAAAAGGTATCAAATACGTATAAATTAATTTGAACATTTCCACATTTGGATCATTTAATTTTTGTTCTTAATTTATGTATAAAGGAAAAATTCACTTGAAGGGTTTTTTATATGAGCTAACTGAAATTACTCTTTAAGTTTTAAACAAATTTTCTCTGGTTATTTTAGTCTTAATACTGTTCTTGTTTTTCAGAAAGTTAGTGATTTTGATTATTTGAATTAGTAATGATCTTTGCACTCTATATAGTTAGTTAAATTCATCCAGTTTTAATGAAACTTCCATCTGCTATTTGTGGGATTAAACTACTGTCTAAGTTGTTACTCTTTAAGAAAATTTAGAAGTAGTTGACTTAGAGACAAATGTGGCAGTTGTTTCTGATTTCGCATTTCCTTTTTGATTTAGGTGTTGCTTTTCGAATTTCACTGATAGTTGCCTTAGCTTCGTGCATTACTGTACTAGTGATTTTCTAGTTACAGTGAAAAAGCTTCCAATTGTGGAAATTTTGACATAAAATCTATGCACTTAACAAATAGTTTAACTAGAATATTATGAGAAAGTTGGGTTTTGGCAGAATGAAGTTCTGTATTATTGTGCACCGTTTTCATACGCAAGCGTTATAAATAGTATTACGGCCTGCAGATAAAAGATTTCTTCATTGTCCAATTACTTATTCTCCTTATCGTAATACTCGTATCAGCATTTTCTTTTCAATTAACAAAAGCTTCACATTTGGCATAACTATTACGAGATATGCTAGAACTATTACGAAGAAAAAGTTCCCGAAAGAAATCTAAAATGAAAACACATTAACATTAACGCTTATTATTCTCTTTTAGATTGAGGCTATTAAAAAGCAGAATTGCTAAATTGGAACAAGAGTGAATAAAAAGTATTCTTGCACGGAGGATGTTAGAAATGATCATCGTATTCTTCCATAAACAAATCTACAACCACGAAATATATTTCTTTCCGCTTTCGTGGATGTGCTTACTGATATATTACATTGTTTATGATCTAAGTCTTTTCAATTCTGGCAGATCTTCTAACACAACAGGATAGCAAACCTCTATTCTTCATAAGCAGTAGAGTAGGAAGCTTTTATTCGGCCTGAGCTTCTTTCCATTTCTCGTCAGCTGTGTTTGATATTCACCCTGTAATGAGATGAGTTTCACCGAAAGTCAAATTCATTTACTCCAAACAATAATACTTCCAAATATTTTCGATGGCTGCAGTAAATAACGTTTATACATGAGAGTTCGGAAACGTTTAAATAGCATTATATTTCCACCGTAGCTACATGTTGCAAAAACACTAAATGTGAAACTAGTCTTTTTCGTAAGCTTACTTTTCTGTTAGGGAGACTAATTCCAGTCCAGTTATTATTTCTCACGCTTTCAAAGTTCTAATATATTAGTTTCATGTTTTACTACTGTTTTACTCAATAGATGGCTTTACTTTCGTTTACTTGTAGATCCTCACGGTGATTTTTTTGTAACTTATAGTTGTTTGCTTCTCCCATTTTCCAAATATTTCGCTCCGAAAGAAGAACCATTGAAAATCGATAGAATTTTATTGAAAATCTACTTCAGTTTAAGGTGATTTTTTGTCTATTTTTAATCTATATTAGTTACTTAAAAATATGTTATGGATTAGAGATACTTCCTGCGAATGAAAATTTAAGAACGCGTGTGCAGCTTCCATTTTTTGAAAATTTTGAGATAAAAGAATCCGAATTTTCCAAAAGTGATTATCCATTCAGTTTTAAATATTTTAATCGATAGTCGGTATCAGTTAATATATTCTTACACAGACAATATCCACCTCACGAAAGAGTTGCACTACAAAAGACCGTTTGTATAGCGAATTTATTCATAAACTATTAGTGTGTTCATAAAATGCTCATAAAATGTTGTTGTGTTATGATTTATCTCACTTGTTTGACAGTAGTATCAGAACAAGCCCGCGAAATTCATCGTGGCAAGGAGAGCAAGATTGCGCCTATCGTTGGCAAGAGCCTTGAACACCGTACAGGTAAAAGTACGACTTCGCTCAGGTCCGCCCACAGTTTTGATGGAGAGCAGAGCAACCTCGGGAGGGGACGGGTCCGAGGATCTCCCATCCCTCTTCTCCTACCGCAATCTCTACTACAATACCTTTCGGCTGGCCACTTATTTAGATTTCCTCATGCTGCACAGATATCATACATTCACAAACATCCATTTGTTTTCTGATATTCGAATCTGGGCCCTTCGGTGCGGTAGTCAGTGGCGCTAACCACTGTCCCAGTTGGGTAGCAAGCGAAGATATTGATAGCTGATCTGAAGTGTATCTGAAGAAGCTCCTCAATAAATTAGCTTACTTATATTTATGTTAGTGTGTATTTAAAGTTATTTATTTATCTATTAAAGTATGTAAATAAACAACACTGTCTCTTTTGAGTAAATAAAAATGTTTCTTAAATTTTCAGTAAATATTATACAATTATTTTTTATTTTTTCATCCTTTTTTTTAAATTTAAAAATCGTACTGAGCTTAATTTAGACGGTATTCTTTTTATCATCCCCAGTTTTCTATTTTTAACATCTTACTGCGGCTAAAATCGACAGCGGTTTAAAACTGAAGTATATTATACACAATATATAGATATGCGATTTTTTAAATTAGATGTTTTTAGTTAAGTATACTGAAAGATTATATATGTATATAAAACCCGGGGTCTAAATTTTGATGGAGAGCATCCCGGGGGGGAGGGTCCGAGGGTCTCCCACCTTCCTACCTCTCCTCCCCTACCTCCAACCTCTAGGGAAGACTTTCTGCTCGCTGTATATTTAGATTGCCCCCATGCTGCAAAGACACTACATTTACAAGCATCCATGCCTTCTTCGTGATTCGAACTCGGCCTTTCGGTACCGCAGTACCGTCTGAGTCACTACTATACCGTCTGAGCGGATCGTAAAATGTATTGCTACGCATATCTCCTAAGGATATACGAGAGATAAAAGATATAATAATATCAACTAAGTCGTTAGGAACTATAAAATAAATAAAAAATGCATTTAAAGCTTTAAATGCAGAATATTATAAATATAAAATTAATAAAATAAATAAATAAAGATGGTCGTCTTTAAAGCAGCTGCGGATGGCGTAGTTAGCAAATATCTACTTAGTTGGGGGATGAATGAACGTCTGACTCGCTCTCTGAAAACTCATCGACGAGTAAAGAGGATATTTGTGATGTGGGAGCTGCGTAAGATAAGAAAGGAGTACGTATGCTAGAACACCGATTTCTGAAGTGTCTTTCTTAAGAAAGTAAGGGTCTGAATTTATATGAACAGGTTTCCTTTTCATGCGTCGTAAATATGACGATGTACAACAGGCTTTAACAAACGTCTCAGGATTTGGATCTTAGTTTTCAAAAACATGAGGCTTTCTTTCAGTGTTTGAAAACGCTACTGCCGTTAACTGTGTATCAGACCTTTTAACTGGGACAGGATCTTCCTCGTTTTAGTGTTGCCCTCCGAGATGCATCAGATCTTCGTTTGTTAATGTGTGTCAACGTGAGAGTCTAGCAGTTCTTCGAAATTCTCCTCCTGCAAGTTTAGAACAATTTGACTTCTAATATCAATAATACTCACAAGGGCTTTCTTCTTTTCATAATATTGATTAAAACCATTATAGTTATGATCAAGATAGTGACACATACTTTGCAAAACTTACATCTGTTCTGATCTGTTATCTGTACATCATTCCACTCATGTTACATCTGTTACATTTCCCCGTGCATTATGGATGTTCTGTGCACAGTTTTAAATACTGTAATCCTTCCAAAAATGCCGTAAATTGATTAAAGTCTCCGAAAAATAAAGTCAAAAAGTCTAAGAAGCGTCTGTATATATATATATATAGATAGATAGGTAGATACACATTTCTCTTCCTGATGTGTATTGAAGCAAATAATCAAAGCAGATATATATGTACATCTAAGACATAAAAGAAAACTACTAAATTTAATTTGGCAATAGTTTTTTTGTTCCCCATTTTAATTTAGTTGTATCTTCTTTCTGTTATAAAAGTAGAAACTGTTTATAATATTGTTTGTAATAACTTTCTAGACCGCGTCTTTTCAAATTAATCCGTTTCATATATGCTTATGTAATTGTTCTACGATGCAGATGGCTCTCATCCAGCCAGATTAAAGAAATTTCTTGCTATATATCTCGTGTTCTGCTTATGCGTACCTCCTTTTTCTACTCCGCTTGCTTCTGCTTAGACGTGTCGTTTGCCTCTGCTCTCTGTCGTCTAAAGAAATGTAAGTTACATAAAATTGTAAGGTGCATATCGCATTCATAATGATGATGTGTAAATAGGCATATGTAAGCTAACATTTAGTAATTAAGAAATAAAATTATGTGTTGAAATTACGGCCGCATCTGTCTTCAATTATCATCCTTCTAATTCCGCTAGTTTACTTCTAACTATCTGCCGCATAATCGAGAAAGCCGTACCGAAGGGCACAGGTTTGAATCCCGGAGAAGGCATGGGGGTAAATTATCTGTCCTCTCATAGGAGGCAGTAGTGGCTCACGTATTAGGTGCCTTCATGATAAAGTGACCAACGCTTCCGGCCTTAGTAGTGGTCAACGCAGCTAATGCCTAGTGCCCGGCATTGGAAATAAATAAATAAATAAAAAATAAAACTTCTAACTATGCAACTACTTCCCTCCAAGTTATTACAACAGAAAGCATCATCGCCAATGTATTGCAACTATTTCCAAATCATTCCACTATATAGAGTACGTATGTATTTGCTTTGATATTTTCTTGAATTTAAGGAAAGTATTTATATCTTGCTTTTCTGAAAACTGACAAAACCCAGCTCTCAAGGTTTTAGAAATGCCCTCCATTCAGTAATATATATTGGAGTTATATACATGCAAACATATATATATATATATATATATGTATTT
>KK116783.1:693581-713245 GCA_000611955.2 Stegodyphus mimosarum
TTAAACTTTGAGGACTGTTTGATAATTTTTAACTTTTTTCAAGCTGTGAGAAGAAAGTGGAAGAATTTTTCTTCCCTACATAATGGAGGATGTTATTTATTAAATATGAGATATAAAAGGCCGGTATTATTTGGTGAGAAAGTTTTGTAAATACCAGAGATTAATAAAATTGATTTTGTATAGCTTTGGACTTGTTCTTTTTTCTTATGTCTTCCACTGGCATATTTTATTAATACATTAATTCAACTAACACGGAAGATCTTAGCAATTCTCGGAAGACAGTCTTCATATCACTGTAACTCGAAAAATAATTAAAGATATATACCAGTCTTTTAGTGGTTCATAACAATGAAGCAGTAAATATAATTTAAGGTTTACTCAAGCAGGTACAAAGAAAGATTTAGCAATTGACTTCAAGTACTACTTCTAGTTAAGTTTGACAGAAATTCTAAAAATTAATTTGATGATCTCAGTTTCTTATGTGTGCATTGTGTTAATGTTTATAAATAATTGGTAAATCTTTGAAAAACCAAACAAATTAAAGGAACAAAACCAATTTATAAATTAATAGAAAATATTTAAATAATAAATTAAAATTTCGTAAGAATTAAATGAAGTAATAAAGTAAAGTGAGTAAATTAATAATAAATTAAAAAATAGTATCATAAAAATTAAGTGAAATAATAAAGAAAATAAAGAAGAAATGAATCAATAGTAACAAGGCAGGGTACCGAGATTAAAAGTAAAATCAGGTAAAATTGCATCTTGATTTTGATTTCTAATCCGTTTAAAGCCTCTTTAATAGATGAATACAGATCAAGGCCTTCTTGACTCGATTTGTACAACGTCCTCTTCCCGATGGAAGGCATTCCATATGAGGATTTTTTTCATCTGTTCTAATATTACTGCATATTTTGCCCTTTAACAGGGAAAGTAAGGCACGCATTCAGTGCTATCGGTTGTTTAGCAAAATACCGTTGCTATTCTTATTTGGAGCTTCAGTGCGCTCCGGATGCAAGTACAGTCAAGTACCAAAAATCCGCCGACTTGAAAACCGCCAGCTCCTGAAATCCGCATTGCCTCTCGAAATATAAACATTGAATTTATAGGTTCCAGAAATCGCAGAATGGAGAAGGAAATACCGAAGAAAAAATATTTATCCAATAATGACATCATAATTACCGAATAATGCTGATTCTGTGTTATTAGCAGAAAAAAAAATCTTAGCCCAGAAGAGGTTTTTAGTATATATGATGTGTTCAGATGAGCCAACACTGGCATATCAGATAACCGATGATGAAATCATTGGCTCTGTTTTGAACTCGCCACAGCAAGAAAACGATTCCGACACCGACATAGATAATGAATTTGATAGAAGTGAGAAAATATCTTTTAATGAGTGTCTGGAACATGATAAAAAATACCTAAAATACGTATTTAGAACAACAGAGCTGTGTCACAGACCAAGAGATTATGACCCTGTAAAATTTACAAAAAAAAAACTTACTCTGGAGCACCTAAAGTTTTAAAACAAACCTCTATCAGAAAAATGTTTGAAACAAGTAAAAAAAATGAAATAATTTATGCTTTATTAGTATCCCTTATTTTTACACGTTTCTATTTTTTATGTCCTTAATGCTTTAAAATATTCCTGTAATCACTAATATAAATGAAATATATATATAAATATATATAATAATTTAATGCATATAATAAAATAATGTAATAATGTATATTATTGTACATAATAAAAAACTTAAAAGTTTACATATATATACATACTTTCTAAGTATTAAAATGTTCTTATGTTTAGAAACTAAGGAAAAAATGCAATTGAAAATCTGAAATTCAGAATCTTTGACACAAATTAAAAGCCTACATCTTAACTAAACTTGAGGGATATATAAAGTTTCCTCAAATTTCTTTACACCAACTATTTTATCTTTTGACTTTAGTCGTTATTTAAATTAAATTAACATAATATTCAAGACTCATTAAATCAGTGATATTTTCTTTTATGAAACATTAATTTATGAACCTTCTTCTGTTAATTTAATTTAAGGTGTAACTTATAACAATTAAATATTTTAAAAATTCATTTTCTCAATTATTAACTAAGTAACATTTCAAATTTTCATTTAACATTAAAAATGACTGATCAATCCTCAGAAGTTATCCTTCCAAAATACTAATAATTAAATAATGAGGAAAAAACGCAGAAAAATAAATCACTCACAGATTCAGAACAGAGAAATGTTCATAAATAAAACTGAAGGTCCTCGTCGGAAATTCTAGCCGATGAACACGGTATTTTCTTACTTAGATAGGGTCCAAGACATCAAAAGCGCTAGAATTGATCACTCAGTCCTCAAGAATAAGAGGGGAATAAGGTCATAGAAATGATCGCCCTTTCCATTATTTTACGGAATCCTAGTTGGTGACGTCTAGAACTAATTCTGTCGTCGAAAATTGCGCAGGTCGCAGGCCCGCCGTCCGCAAGAATATCAGAAAAATACTGAGACTGAAATGATCGCCCTTAACATGTTCACAAACTCGTCAGATAGAACCCATCTTCCTGTCGTTTCTTTGAGTTTAGGAAATATTATTATTGTACGTATTAATATACCGTCCCTGCGTCGACTATTATAATAGTGCACTGTTAATGTACGAGTATAATGTATAACGATGTATTACTACTGCGGTAATTCAACATAGTAACAGCACTTTTTGATGTAAGTATCTGTATATTGTTATATATCGTATAATAAACATTGGCATTGTAAGAATCCGCAATACGTCTGTCTTCCGCCATTTGCTCCTATTTGCAGTATTATTTTTCTGAACAATTGCGAGATCCGGACGATACCCGAATAGTTAGTGAAAGCCGCCCGGTCGTGCTCTTACGTGTCACCTGTTGTTTCTTTCCTACAGCTAGAAGACCAATTTTCGGAGTTCCACGCAACCTTTCGAGCAATCAAGTATTTTTCCTCAACACTTTAAGCCACGAAATAAATACTAGAAATGTCACGTTTTTAGCTTGCAAGATCCAGGATCAGAATAGAGCTTAGTTTCACAGTGACGCAGCAGCTACGAAGATTCTTCATCACAGCTACAAACATATTAGCCTGGAAAAACTATATACACGGACCGCTGGCGTAAAGAAAAAGACCCATCTTGTCAGTTGCAAAAACACTGTCACTCTTTAATTATTCTCATATCACTTAACTCCCTGCGACTGGGACTGCTTCGAAGAAACGCTGCAATCAAATACTTTATCGCCGAAAAAACTGGACTCGCAGACCCCGCAGGGCCGCTGGGTGTGTTCGAATCCATGCTTTCTCCCTCTCCTCTTTTTTTTTCTTTTTGTAGTTTTCAATAAGGTGAAAACAATGCTTCTTGTGCAACAAATTTTAAAACCCTGACTGCTCTAAAATTAGGAACCCTCTAAATTCACTATTAACTCGAATTAGCTGTAAATGAATATCTATCCATTCAAATCAATTTCTTAAACACTCTCTTACCAACTAGAAAAGGATAATAACTTACAGCAAATTTTCCAAGAAAAGTCTAACCTCCTTTTAAATGTGACATACCCTGCTCTCACGAAGAAATTCAAGGAATATTTTTAACTATATTTCTGTTAGACCTTTGACAACGGCATTAATAAAGAAATCAGAAAGATTTTCACTTCAGTGGAAGCAGAAATTTTCTCACATCATACGCGAAAGAAAAATAGGCACAGTTTGGAAGTTAAGGGAAGCGGAAACCACAGCTGTCCGCCGACCTATGACCTGAAAGGAATAGCAACCTGGGAAAAACACCCTCTTTTAGACTAACGTTTTAAGAAATGTAATACATTTAAGAGAAAACTGAGTTTGAATGCTAATATATTAAATTCATTAAGAATTACTGCACAAATATCAAATTCATTATGAATTAGAATTGAATTCATTATGCACTGTGAATTAGTGCACAACAGTAACACTAATTGACTTGTTTATTTATTTAATCGAAATGATAAGGGAATTGTTTTAATTGAAAGACAGGAATATTCTCAGAATTCGTACAAAGATTTTCAGCCAAGTTGTTTATGTAATCAGTGTTGTACTAGTAATGTCACGCAACGCCGGTAGTTAGTTACCTGAGAATGAAAGATACAATCATGAAATGGCTTCATCGATTGATTTTGAGATTACCAGACTGCATAGTATACCGTAATACATCATGGTACATTTCTTATATGGTATACATTTCTTATATGACGTATGACCTAAGCTCAGAAGGAAATTTATGTATTGCGAATCCAAAATAATATGTCCCCAGGAGCGAAACTGTCAGAGTACGGATATCAGGCAGTACAATAAACGACCCTGCGACAGTTACTAGTCATTTATACAGTAAAAATGAGCTAGTCTTCCAAGAATGTGAAATTTCTAGGAATTATTTCTTGAGTGCTTCGACACTCAGTCAACCAGTTGCAAGTATTTATAGATCTCAGGAATAGTTTCTAACAAAGAAAGCACTTCAAGGCTGGAATGCGCAGGGCTTGGGACTAAAGTTTCTATATTAAATATTTTGCAATCTCTGATAAGTAAGGCAACTGGGAATTATGCCAGTGGTATGATATTGTTAACTCTTTAAATTTACAAGCAGCAATGCCCAAATTTGGGACGGCTCAAGCTGAATATTGTTACTCAAAGTAGGCAGTGTTTATTTGCTTAATTTCATACGGGAAAGCATATGAGGGCAATCGACCTAAGGATAAGAATGCACCTATTGGAGATTTTGTAAGAAAACCTGGCTTTCAAATCGTGGGAAAACCATATACACTGGTAAATGGCCAACACTGAGATTCGACACAGTGTTCAGAGGTGTGGATCCACTGGGACAAAGAATTTTTTGGCTAATTATTTATATGCCTTAAATAGACAATGAAAATAAAGTGACCTTAGGTTTAAATAAATCTATTGAGAAGACAGAAGCGTAATCAATATTACAATCTAGATGGTAGGAATTACAATTATACTAGTTAACAACTGCTAAAGAACTGAGTGATGTTTCTTCATAACTAATGGTAGACATCATTTCAAAAATGAGATGTGACATATATTTAATACAGCTCCTGAAGTATCATTATTATTCAAAATCGTAAAAATATCACTTCATGATAAAAAGATAAATCAAAATTAAAATGCTCCTTAAAGCTATTTTCAACAGTTACATAAAATGCTTGTTTTGGTCAAAATAAGAACAGATTAGAGTCTTTCAGTATTACGTATAACGTCCTCGAATCCTGGTACAAATTTAGCATCTGTTAGACATGCTGGTCCCTTAACTATTTAGAAGAGCTTAGAGAATTCTTTCTCTTTCATCTCTTAGGACGATTTTGAGTTCCTATACAGTTCGAGGAGAATTCTTTGAGCAATACATCTGTTCACTGTATCCTAGATATGTGGTACGGAACTAAGCTTGGATAATATGTAAGCATGTCATGCTCTCAGTATCTTGAATGGGTATTGTAATCCGTGAACAGAAAGTTTGGAGCAACTGCACCACGAAAACAGAGGACACGAACCATTAGAGTTTCGGTGCAATATCGGTGTGATGTCATTGTACTTCCATGAAGAGGAGTTCTACAGTTGCTAATGATATCCGGCCACATAATTACTCTTTGGTCACAGCGATTAGTTTCCTGGACATTTCAGTGATAGTAACGAGTTCTCTGTCCAGACAAACTGGTGTCCAGAATCACTTTTGATGGTGAAGCGGGATTCGTCCAAGAACATGCCTCTGAACAACTGTTGCCGAATTCAACGACTGTTTTCCTTACATCAATATAATCGTTCCCACTAATAGTGTACTGATAATGGGATATATGACTTCCTTGCGCATAGGCCAAAATTATTTCATCCCTCAGAAATGGTTCTGGAAAGCATGAAAGTGTTCGTACCTTCGACAAGGTCAGCGGTTATCTGGACAAAAATAGGATTTATGTTCCTTTACACCACTAGGCCGATATATCTCTGGTCTTTAAGTGTGGCAGCCTTTCTGCGGCGAGGAACATTGGTAGAGAACGCTCACCTTTGGCCGTCTTGTTTAGCCTAGAAGTAACATTCTTTGTCATGCTTATTGCTGCGGTAACCTGAATGGTCCTACTTTGAGATAGCGCTCTGTTCGACAACACCGTATGCACTCCAATGATGTATCGCAAATATTCTGCTGTCACAGCGTGACCAAAAAAATAAAAATTTACAATAATATTTCAGAAACGTCGGTGTGGATTTTCGTTTAAACATTACTGCTTGCAGTTACAAATAAGAAAACAACGCGAGTGCACTGAGGTTTTGCCCTGTAGTGTCCTGTCTGTTTATTGTTTCTATGACTGCTTGGCTGTTATGAACGAACATTTGTATAAATAAGTTGTTCCTTACTAATTATGAAGTCATATAGATACTTAATAGATATTTGTAGTGTTCTTAGATACAATTGGCTATTGAGAAGCTCTGAGAGCTTAGCATTCATTTCTGCTTTTAACATCAGACAATACTTATCTGAGCGAGTGGTTTCATTAAGTGATAATAATTCGCAATATATTATTCCTTTATAGTCCTACTTCATTACATTATTGTATAGTATCCTATTTTCATATCCATCAAGAAGTCATTTTAAAAAAAGGAGACATGCCAAAATTTCAAAAGAGTAAGAGTTAAGGTTCAATTACTATTTCAAAAGAGACATGCCAAATTTGGGTATTCCACTGTTTCGAAATATGGTAGCCATACATCGCAGTGTCTTAGCACACATGCTTCTCCAAATGATTATGTACCACGCTTTTGGAAACATAGAATCTGTCTAACTATACAATGGGAATTTTTAGCTGCAGTTCCTTTTAGCAGGTCCTGATTTGGGAAAAAGAAGTTTTCAGAGAAGGCACCCTTTTTGAGGTTGAAATGTCTGTGTTAAATCTCTTAAACCGAGATAAAAACTGTATCTTCAGAAATAGCATTTTGTCCATATACAATACAGATTTAACGATCTGTATAACTAGCAACTGTTCCTTTTTTTTAAACAGCAAATCTGATGTGGACCAATCTGATGTGCATAACGTTTTTGTAGAACTATTAAATTGTACACATTTTTTACTGCACTTCATTTAAACTCATTTCCTTGAATTATTATAACTTGGAATACCCGTTTTCTCAAGGTAAGTTGAAAATGACCTAAAGAACTGCAGATTTTGAATTCAAATATTCCCGTAAATTTTTGTTATACGTCGTCAATGAGCTCGAAAGAGGATTACCATTTATCAGTAATAAAAAGAATAGAGGAGGATGCGTTTTAATATCAAACTCGCAGAATTCCCTAGTACTCCTGTGTCTCGCGTTTTAGCTCTTCACTGTACGCAATTTCTTTAGCGTATCTTAGAGGATTTGCAAGCATAGATACTCCTATCGGACTAACACACTAACAGTACTAGAATCGGACTAACAGTACGTGATCCGTCCTATTATCCGTTCGATCTTTTCAAGAAGACGCAATATATCTTTCATAGTTATGCATGGTAATTATAACAAAATGGCTTTTAAGCAATTATTTGCTCTTTAAATCTTCGTATACACAACTAACACTTAAACATTTAAGCACTTAAACATTATTTAACCCCTTAACTGCCACTAAAATAGTGCAAGATTCACTCCCCAGTGCCACCGTTTCTTACACATGTGTGCATAGTTATACGATGTATAAGGAGGAAAATAAGTGCAAGGTTTGCTGTCTAAAACCTGTTTACTTTCACAAAATAAAGAATAAAAGAAAAATGAAAATACAAAATTTAATGTTTAGAGTAAAAGTGTAATAAAAAAAGATGCAAGTATAATAAAAATGATGTTTGTATAATAAACAAGGTAATAAAAAAGATCCCCAAAAATGGAGTTTCGATCAATTTATTTTTAAACCAGTTAAGTCTAATGTCAGGTTTCAGTATTATACCTTGTAAAATCAGTATATCTAAATGGAAAGACAAAGTTTTCATATTAAGTCATACCCAACGTCGAGCATCTTTCGAAAAATAGTCACAATCCTCTTCATCTAACGTAATATCATATTCTGAGGTGTCTGATCCTGAAGATGCCAGAAAATAATCATCTATTTCACTGTCGTACATACTCGTAAAAAAGCACCTACTACAAACAAGTAAACGAAAACGGCAGACACGCAATAAAAATACGTTTTACTCAAACAGAAACATGACCAACAACTGGGCAGTCATTACTTGCACCGTTTCAAAAAACATCCCCCTCTCCAAATCTTCCCCCTTCCCCTCTCTCTTCTTCCTCCTTTGCATAGTCTGTCAAGGTCATTGTGGTGTTGCATTCCAAAGCTTTGCGAATAATTTTACTGGTAGCAACGCAAAGCGAATGATAGCATTTCGGAAGGGCGCATATATACGCCCGGGGCAGTTAACGCATCGGCTGAGCAAGGCGTATATATACGCCCGCGGCAGTTAAGGGGTTAAAATTTCAGGGTGTTAAGGCTTTAAACTAATAAGGTATTTTTTTAAATTATGGCACCGGTTGTTCGAGTTATGCTGTTGTACCTTCTTTAATTCTAGATCTTTTACTTTTGATGTTACATTTATCACTTGATCGCCTCGTTTTAATGTTAAGTAGACTTTTGGGATTTACGATATGTTTTCTGTGCTACATTTTCCCCAAATATAAATAAATATACTAATAAGTAGCAATTCAAACAAGATTTAAATCGATAATTCACTGGAATTTACAGAGTAAGCTTAGTCCTAATTATGCGTTTTTCATTTAATCATGCTTTTACGTTTAATAATTGGAATTTTATTGTAAAAGTTAACGAGAATTATTCGTACAATCGTTTTACTGTTTATTTTGGGTAAGTATAAAATGTAATCTTTGTTTTTAGCAGAATGAAACGTAACAGGAAACTTTCTTGCTGTAAGAATGAAAAAAATAGTTATTTTACGCGTTGGAATTTATTAATATTTTCAGGTATTTTTAAAATTCGGTAGCATTTTCTGTGGGAATTAACAAACTACCTTTGCAGAAGTCTTTCTAGGAAAGATTAATTGCTTTTAAGTTAGGTAGAATTTCATAAAAAGGAAACGAATGCACTGAGTGTGGACGAATTACAGCACTGCTTATTTTAATGACCATATTTCAATTGTCCACGAATGAAAGAATTCAGTAGCGCAAAATTTAAATTGGTAGTTATCTTTAATACCAAAAAGCGAGGTAATCTTTATTCGATTCTTAAATGCTTTCTCTGAAGTAATTACTGACATCAAGCAGCTCGATATTAAAAGAAGAAAGGTACGATTTTAATGATCCTAGGAAAATTAAATGCATCTAATGAGGGTTTCTTCAAATAGCTGTAATGATTTCTAGTAGCTAAACTAATTTTTGGAACGGAATATTTTAAAACGAAATATAAATTTAATAAAAATCATTTGAAAAGTCTGTTTTAATTCCTTTTATCTAATTATTGTTATCGAGGATTCGAATCGTAATTAACTATTTTTACAAAGACTTCAGGGAAAGTTTGTGGTTTAAGCTATAATACAGATGTATTTGCCAATATGAATATCAGAATCTGTTCATCAAACGAGATTAAAATTTAAGTGCTTTTGAAGAAAAATGATCCATTTTTATTAGTGTATATTTGTCAGAATGTGGTAAATGGCCGTAATATTCCTGTTATAAGAATATTGATGGTACACTGTTAATTATCATATGCATAGTATTCATTTTTATGATGCATATGAAATAGAGTTATTGCAAATATTTACACGCCTGTTATACCTATAGCAAAGACTACGGATATTTCATTTCGTAGTATATAATCAGTAGTATATAATCATTTCATGATAAGATATGCCTACCCAGATTATTAATGAATGCAATGGGAAGAAATTGTATAAGGATTTCGGTGTCACTTTTGACAATGTTTCAGCTGGATTCGAAAGAAGTTTGTGTAGATATATGGAGTATGGATAAAATATGGTTACATGATTTCAATCCTGAGAGTAAACAAGAGAGCGTGAGTTGGAAATGCCCTATTCTCCTATAAGCAAAAAGCGACATGTATTAGAATCAATAGTCAAATTATGGTTAAGGTTTTCTGGGATAGCAAAGGGTTCCTGACGATTAATTGTTTTCATAGTGGGAAAAATGGAAAAAAAAGGGGAAAACGTCATGCACAATAAATGGCAAAACTGAAAGAAATTAAAAGACGATCAAGGAAAATGGTTTCGAAGGTATTGTTTACTATCCTGGCAATGCTCCGTCGCATATCTTGTGGCATTATGTTTAAGTTTCATTAACAAATGTTTATTTAATTTACATCTTTCTCCTTTGCCTTATTTTATCACGAGGTTCTTTCATTTCAGAATATTTGTGATTTGGGGGGCCAGCAGTTTTGCTATAAAGTTAGAAGAACTGCGCATAGCTATATATGAGAGTTTTGGTATTCACTTGGATACTGCATGCTGGGGAATTTCTTTCTTGCGAATTCACCGCTGATCTCAAAATAGACAGCAAAGCGCAAACATAGATTTGGTTCGGTAAATTAAAAGTTGAATTACTGTTGCGATTCTCAGTGAATCAATAACATCTAAGCTTTTTAGCTATCGTGCAGTGTGCTAAATCTATGTGTGAAACTGGCGACTTCTCGCTTCGATGTGAAGATGAACACAACAGGGGAAGGGTATAAAAGATCCTTTTTTTATTATACACAACTCTTTAACAGAAAGACACGGACTTCGTGCTTACAAGAGCACCGACGACTCGCGGTGAGGACTTAAAGGGAATTTAAATGAAACTCAAAAGGTAGGACGGAGTGCTAGACTACATAAAATTTAATCTAACAGGCTGTTTCAGCAAACTACACCGGCGATAGACTAACTAAACGGCCAGAATGCGTAGCCACTGCTGAGATTAACAGCTGAAGGACAAAACAACAAACATACACTACACTAGCGAAATCACCTTGTGTCTAACATTTTTATTTCACCCGTTTAAATACTCTCTTTCACCTACTTGCATCCTGTCGAGGAAATGCGTGGGGAAATAGAAAATTCAGAACAGGTACCAAAATTAAAAACTAGTTTGTGAACGAAGGGGAATCTTACATCATTCCCGCTAGATTTTAAATATCGCATATCAAGGGTTAAAAAGCCTGGATAAGACATTTAAATTTTAAACCTAGCCTTGAGTCAACCTTTACAAATTTTAAATCTTAATTTCCTTAATTTAAATTTTTTACAGATGAAATATCGTGGCACTTTCATTCAATTCTTCTTAGACTTTTTCGTCTCGACTTCTTTTAAGTATCTGGAAGGAAAATTGTTTAGAACGAGTTGCATACATTGAAGATTAATTTAACTTGCAAAGCTTTTATACAATTACATGTATTTCATTAGTATCATATGGAGGAACGTTTAGTCATTACATTCTTTCCAAAATCTTAAATATCCCATCTGCTGTCCAGCAAGTACACCTTGCTGGACAAGGTATCTGTATGAGAGCGTGTGTTCATGTAGAACGTGTGCGACACTGCCAAGTAACTCACACCCCACTTTCTAGAGACTAGACATTCTAGAGCTTAGAAATACATCATACGTTCAATTTTCAACCCTGAGGTGCTAATTCTAATGAAACAACTTAGTGTCGGCTAGATAGCCTAACTTTAATTTACAATCATTCTCAAGGTAGTTTTTACTTTTAACGTACATTCTACTATTAGCTTGACTTAACTCTTTCATTCATCACATTCATTTCCCTTTTCAAGCATATGAAAGTATTTTTGGCATTAATATAAGTCACGAAAACTTTTACATATACAATTTCTTTACTTGCCTTTGATGAAAATAATAAATTTCTTTACTTGCTTTTGATGAAAATAATTTCAAATTAACTACATGCAACAGAATTTTCTAGATTAAAGAGTAACGAAGTTGCTTCACTAAATTGAACATATGCAAATATTTTCTAACTCAGCCTCTGAGACTAAAAGTAGACATCTCGTTCTTACTCAGATCAGAAATAATCTGCTAGAAACGCATAGAGCTTCATGCTTAGTACGAAATAAAAACTTTCTTGCTTAATACAAAAAATTAAATAAATAAAACGCTTCTTGCTTAATACACAATGCAAAGCTTCTTGCTCAATCAAAATAAAATTGTTCTCTATCGAGGTAAGAATTAAAAATATTTTCAGCCAACTTCGTACTTAAGCTTAGAACAAGCTTAAACAGACTGTGTTTCACTTATCTTTCATTTGTTAAAGTCAGACATTCTCTTTTGGACGAACTCCTTCCAAGAGGCGAATATCATAATCTGCTGAACTTTCAGCCGACGACGCGATCTAATAATGCCGTCCATCTCCATCGGGGTTTTGAGCTTGTTGCCGCTTTTTTAACCCTTAGACACGTTTTACACTGTTGACCAAAGTCTAGAGCTGCTAGGCCTTGTGGGATCTGACCATTGAAGTTCCTTGCTCTGCTAGGGAAATGCTGGCCTGATCAGTCGTAGTAGTCTGCTGTTTCTAAGCAGTTTCTTGCGTAGGCGAGGTTCTTCTTCGTGTGCCCGTTTCTGGTCTGGAACTTGCGTTGTCTGACAGTCACTGACCTCCTTCCTCAGCGCTTGAAATCCAGATCGCTAATTTCTTGGCTAGCATTGTTTGTCAGTCAGCCGCTCGCATCTCGTATGTCGTCTCCGTCTTCCTTCGTTTCTCTCCGACTTGCTACTCTTTTGTGCTGGCCTCAGTTTTTTGTTGATGTTTCCTTTTGTCTCCAAATGTCGACGACTTTTATCTTCCGATTTCACCCCTCTGGATCCCTTACTTTTTTATTCTGGAACTACAGTTCTTGATATCGTAGGCCCATCTCTTGGCGCTGGTGCTTCTTTTTTGCCAGAATCCGATTATTTTAGAATATCTTCAAAAAATGTCATATTAGCGTGGTCGTAATATTTTTTAATTTGATCCTCGTTGGCTGTAACCTTTAGTACGTTTTCTTCTTTTAAATAACATACAGTTCCACAAATTCTTTGGATAATGAAAGGACCTTCAAATCTGGGATAAAATTTGGCCACTTTTTCCTGTTTGGTACAAGACAAGGAATGTCTTAATTTAAGGATTTTATGACTTTATATCCGGCTTTAAAGTCTAAATCTGTTCTTTTCCTATTCTAATAGAATTTTTGTTTTGCTCTTGCAATATCTGAATTTCTTGTTGCCTCGTTGATCATTATTTAAATTATTTAAACATCAATTAGTTTAAATTTTGCCTCCCTTTTCTGGAAAAAGAACACTTTACCCAAGAAGTGATTATTTTCCTCCCCAAAAATAACTCGTATGCAGTTTTTCCGGTAGCGTTGTGTTCCCCGTTCTTAGGGCAAAAGCCAACTCGTCGACGCAATCATCTCGTTGTCAGAGGTAAATTTTTACATAGCTAGGAAGGATTTTAACAATGTTCCTATTTACGCATTCGGCGATGTTAGACTGTGTTCGATAAGGGATAATCTTTAAGTAGTGCTTGCCAAGCCCTGCACATAGTTCTTGGAAAATTTGATTAATAAACTAGGGATCATTAGCTGATATAACCCTAAGTGATGCACTATATTTCAAGATATATTTATTTAAAAAAGAATCAGATACGGCTGAGGCCCTTTTAAGTAGCATTTATTCTAGCCCCTTCGAAAAATGATCGACAACAACGAGTAAATATCTGTTTTTATTGCTTTCACTTTTTGGGTATGGGCTAAACACATCTATTCCTATTAAGTAATTTGAAAAGTAGTTGTTATGCTATTTAGATACCCGGCCAGGCTAAAATTTACCTCGTTAAGTAAATGACACGCATGACAGGACTGCATCGTTTTTCTAATGCCAGGATGGCCTCCAATAGGTGCGTCACTAGTTCTTGCAAAATGCTAAGCCACAAGCTGGCTGAGAAAACTGGTCTTAATTGAATCCTTTGTTATTTTAGTATAAAAGTCCAAAATTTTAATTCGGATTTAAGCCTTGCTCTGTCTTTGGCCACGAAGAATGATTTTATTGAATATTTTTTTTGAATATTTCAAATGTACACGTCTGACTAACTATTTCTTCCAGTTAAAAGCTTCTGATCTTTTTGAACCAGCTTGGTATCTGTCCTCAGTGGGCGGTGATCGCTATCGTTATCTTTTGTACCTCCCTGACCGGGTAGGGTAAAGAGTGATTATCCAGCGTTCCAAAAAATTGGTGACCGACGTACTTCCATCGAATGTCACAGCAGGAGGAGCTGTGGACCGTCATGGTGGTCAGCATTGTGTCTACAAAGAAGCCAAACCCTTCAATTGGGTTTTACAGGAGCCGGCAAGGTCTGCGACGTTGAGGGTTGATTTTCAACCATTGGTCCGGAGTTATTCGGGCGCCAGTTGCAAGATCTAACCTTTTTAGTTATCGTGCAATATGATTAAAGCTAAGTCTTAAACCTGGAGACTTCTCGCGCCGGCGCTTACAATGGGGTGATTACTTGCGATGAGAACTTAAAGGTAATTTAACAATAAAATTCAAAATTGAAGAGGCAGTAGTAGACTGCGCAATTTAATTCAATCTAACAGTCTGACTCAGCAACCTACACCGCCGATACTTTAACTAAACGGCCATGATGCGTAGCCGCTTCTAATATTGACAGTTAGAAAGCAAAATAACGAATGTGCGTTACACTAACGAAATCACAAAACTAAAGGTTGAAAAACTAAAAGGGTGAATAAGATTGAAAAACTAAAAGGGTGATTAAGATTGAAAACCTTGTTATAAGAAAATAAACAATACCAGCTACATACAACAAGCTACGTATGCAAATAACAGTACAGCTACATACCCAAGTTATATTGTACCATACAATATTGCTAAGAGTAATAAAGCGCTCAGTGATGGTAAGTTTCTTAAGCAATGCAGGCTTTAATTTTGTGATGATAAATATTCAGACAAGGAAAAAGATTTTGAGACTGTAATCTTACATCAAAAAATGGTAACTTCTAAAGTCGAAGCCATCGATAAAATCTAGCAACATAATGAGAATCAAAGATTGGCCAGTTTAAATTCTGCTCCTTAGCTATACTGACTACTCCTCCTTAACTTTAATCTTAAGAATAAGTAGTGTTCTCTTGGTGATAGTAAAAGGCTAGGTGGAGACTGGCTTTCGGAGGGAGAGGCCGATGTTCAGTGGAAGCGGTTCTCTCCCTATTAATATAGTTTTTTTATATATAAAGTATATTGAAGTTACTTAGTGTGTTGTAAATAAACGAAACCTTTAATCTAGGTATCATTAACTACGTACCGGCCACAGCTGAATCTCACAATAGCTATGTATGAAAGCACTGATGTAAATAATACTTCTCAACTATTATTTTTTATACGACGCATTGATGAGAACTTTGAAATTGCCGAGAAACTAGCATGCATGTGGTCGTTAAAGAAAACTACAAAGGGATGTAATATTTTTTTGTGAATTTTTGGAAGAATTTTAAACTTTGAAAGTACCTATAACAAACATATTACAAACATATATTGCATTACGACCGATGGAGCATTCCAATATGACAGGAAAAAAATCTGGATATCTCAGACTCTTTAATGAAAGCTATCCCAGGAAAAATGTTGTCGTTCTACGTTGCATTTATACATCAAGATGCCTTGTGTAAATTCGAACTGAATATGCGATCTGCGCTTGATGCAGTAGTGAGGCTAATAAATACTATTCGATTTCTTGGGCTGACTAGCAGATAATTTCGAGATTTTGCTCAATTCATGCAATCTGAATTCTCTGATGGGCTGTATTACATGAAAATAAAGTAGCAAAATTTGTTTTTGAGAGAGACTGGCAGCTGAAAGACAACACTGCATCACTCTTCCATGAGAAACAGCGTTCTGGGAAATATGAAATGTTGGAAAATACAACATCGTTTTCTGACTATGCACTTTTTAATGATCTTCTCAGTCATATGAATAACTGATGTCTATAGTCAAGATGCAAGAAAAAATCTATTTATCGACCATATTTGGGCCATTTCAAAGGTTTTAAACTAAAGTTTGATCTGTTTGCTGAATAGCTAGCTAAGAACGACTTGTCTCATTTCACGAAGTTATATTCAATACCCTCAATAAATGAAGATAAGCTTAAGAATTATGAAGTAGGCCTGAAGAAACAGCACTTTGAATTTAAATACAGATTTCAAGATTTCAGTGCCATTCGAATGGGTAATTTCACCCTGCCTCTCAACGCAAATTGTGAAGCAGTGAGGTTGGATTTGCTACTTGAATCAATTGAGTTACATTCAAACAATCATCAGAAGCATTTGTTTCTCAGTATTCCAAAATTAGAGTTTTACAAATCATTAGCGAAAGCAAGTTTCTCAAATCTCACGCCCAGAAAATTAGCCTATATTCACTTTATTTTATGCGTATGTGAACAACTGGTTTTTGCCATGAAACTTAGGAAGAATTTTAGTAGAAATAGACTGACAGATTAGCATTTACCATCCCTTTTCTGCATTATCACTTCGAACCTGAATTTAACGAACTTTTAAAAATGCAGATGTAGTTTCAGTCTTCAGATTAATATTTGTATACTATAAAGTTTTGGATGTTTCGTAATCATTAATTAGTATCTAAAGTCTTGGTATATGTTAAATGAATATTCGTAACTACTAAACTTGAAAAGGGTGTAAAAGACCTTTTTATTTAAAACTAAGAAGAACAGAAGGCACTCTTGATGCTTACACCTCAGCCAACATTTGCGGCGCGATAACTTAAATATAAATTTAAATTCATATAAGTAGTCGAAGCCTATGCAAATAAATTTAATGTGAAGTTGGCTCACAAACATAATCGGCATACATATTCAAATATCGCAATTATAATGCAAGGCCGAAGACTGCAAATCTTATCTGAGCTCGCTGTAACTTAGTAACGTGGCCTCGAGAGGCAGAACATGCTCTGTGTTACAATCTAAAGTCCTCAATTTAAAAACATGCAAGCTAATTTGCATTCTGGCGTGAAAACGGAAAGAAGAAATGACAGAAAAGGTCTAACTCATAATAACAACGTAATGGAATACTACTTACTCTTTTTAAAGTTTTAAAATAAATTATATTCGTCAACTTTTTTTTTGTTTTTTGGCCCGCTCCCGAAGACGTTTGCCCATGACTGAATTAAACAGTTCCTTCTCTTATGAAATATATGCGTTTAAATTTGCTTTGTAGCTGAATTACAAAATCAGTCTGAAAAGCTATTTTACTTCGTTTTAATGAAGTTTGGTTATGAAATGTTCCAAGTTCCACCCCTTTGCCACGTAGCTTCTTCTAAATTTGCAACTCTGAGCTTAAATTATTTCAAGAGTTATGCTCATTTAATTGTACTTCACTATAATCTGTTAATTAAGATAGAATGACACGCCAAACAAGTATTAATTTTGAAGTCAAACAACAAAAATCAGCGTTATATTTGCAAATTTTCATAGGACTAGTTTCAATAGTTTTACCGGACCATCGTCCTCAGCTGCCAAAGCGCAAATGAACTATAACTCTTTCGTTTGACTTCAAAATTTATAATCTGTTACCCTTCCCCTTTCGGTTGGCATCGTAGTCATGGGAAATAAGTCAAATCCTCTAATTTGCTAAAATTTCTGATCTCATTCGGGCGATGATGATAGCATACTTTATCATCGTAAATTAGAGAAAGGGCGCAATAGAGAGTTATTTTCCATCTAGGCGAAAAATCTTCTTTATAATCTTCTTACATAAAAACATAAAATTCAACGAACTTTGTTGGCTCACTCTTTTTGGGTTTATTAAGATGATAATTTACGAACTAAAGGATCGATTACTTATCGGCAGTAACTAGTAATGTTTAGAGGGTCAGTCTTAAATATATAAATATCAAAATCAAATATTCTAAATTAAGACACCTTCTTTTATCCTTCGCTGATCACTATAGAATGAGACATTTACCAACCTTGGACAACAATGGGACGCTATGGGCTTCGAATAATACAAAATTCTTCAAATGCAGACATGAATGGCGCTACCAACTGTAAACTGCTTTTCATTTTACACAGCATAGTTTTTAAAACCTCTTGCGTGATTCTAATTTGCGGAAACTTCTGGTTCGATTGAGTATATCTAATGCGATCTAAAGAAAAAATAGGATTGTGCTTAAATTAAATTAACTGTTAGTGAAGCTTAAAATAATTGTCATATGTTTACTAATTCTTACGGCTTTATAATTCATGAGAATCACATAAATATTTCCGTACACTTTTCACAGTAATATTTATAGAAAGTTTTTATAGTAAAATATAATTATGGCATATTTATCGTTTTAAATTATGCTTGCTTAGATTATGTTATTTAAATATTTTGAAATTTTATTTTGAGAGTCTGATAGGCCACAAATACGATATTTGCGAGTTCAGAATGTTACAAAATATCCGTGTTTCTTATTTAGCTCTTAAAAAAAGCTGTCTTACTTATTACTTACTTAGTTATCTCATCTTACTTTCTTCCTGTTCATGGCGTTTGACACCTTAGTTCACTTGTATTTCAATATTTTAACTTTACGGCATTGCAAAAAACATTTGAAAAACCATTGCCAAACAGAATCTTAGAATTTGGAGCACAAACTTGAGACAAATTTTTCTGTTGGCGAATAGCTCAGAGTAGCACGTGACGGAACCTATCTTTTTATTTGTTTCTGATCGTCTTGTAGGATTACCCTTAAAAAACTGCATGCAAGAATTGTATGACACAAGCTCTCGCTTGAAGATAAGCCACTTGAATACTTAGTATAACGATCCAAAAAAAAAACTCTAAAAGAAATCGTGCTGAGCTCAGTTACGAATAGAAAGAAAATTCTAATACAAAAATATTGAAAAGAATTCGCTCTTGAAAAGAACTTAACTTATAGAAAAGTAAAAGAAAAAATGCAAGTAGGATCAAGATTGAAGAGTATCGCTCATCTGGCAATAGCTTACAAGCAGACACGAGATATTCTTCAGAAATATCCATCCTTCTGGATTTTTGCATTGACATTGGACCTAGAGAATGCTCCAAGTTGGAAAAAAAGAGGATATTATACATTATATTATAAGAAAATATTGTAAAACTTGAGTTATTTATAGAAATCAACATTATGCGAATATTTGTAATTAAAGTATATATTGTTAATTGGTTTAAATATTAGATTTAATCAGTACTTATGTTATAAAATATAATTCTCTGTATAATAAACTAGAAACATTTAGCATTTATAATTAATGGTTCTCCTCAGAGTGTTACTGTTTGTTTTTCCTGCATTCATAAATTTTTGTTTCGTTAGGGTTCTTTTTTTTTACTGGGATATATTTTCGTATGCATGATAAGGCATAATCATTTTATCATAATTTAATAATAAGTTTTTTGTTGATTAATTAATTAGATTTAATTTGTTAACTATCTTTTTGTTGTTTCAAAATTTGTACTAGTATTTGAAAATTTTATTTTAATTTTTATAATTTCCTCTTTATATCTTTTGCTCAGTTCTTAATTATTTGTCTCTTTCTTTCTCTTTCTTTGCAATACAAAATTATTTTATATTTTAAGATTTAAAATTA